>JAXCGZ010010244.1:5000-39920 GCA_037179515.1 Halocaridina rubra | reverse complement strand
TATTTTTAATTAGTTTGATGTATAAATAAGATGGTGTTGTATGAGAGAGGTCAGAAATAAGTCCCCAAGAAATTCCTGGGACACTACTCACCGACTCGACAACACCGGCAGGTATTCCCAAGGACAAGCCAACCACCTACGAAATTACTACTCATACCTAGCTACTACCTCCTGTCGGGGAGAGGTCTTTTACCAAGGGCGTCCGCGAACCCTTGCGCTTATTTCAAAAAGCTAAGCTGCATTTGTGGATTCGCCATCTTGCTTGATTATATCTCGCAGCATGTCATCAAGGCAAGCTGGTAGTTTAATCAATTATATTTTCACTGCGTCAAATCTGCAAATGTTCGCTCTCTCACTCGATGTTTGGTGGTTGCATTTCCTAAATAAACTCTCCTCTTTTTTCCTCTACTCATAGGGAGACATATTATCTTGGGGTAGACCTCCCTCTAACAAACAAGAGGTTTCAAAGCAAAACAGAAAAAAAGAAGAAGAATCGTGTTGCAATTGAAACTAGCTAATTACGAGATTATTTCAGACTAAAGAATAACACTTTAGCTTTCCCTAAACTTTCAAGGGTTCTGTGACCCCTGACGAGTTCTCAAACACGTTATACCGATACCTCTCACCTCCTTAATCCCCCTTCAGCCCCTCCATGCTATACCTCAAACCCCCCAGTGAGATTATTCTCTCTACGTGGGGGTATTTGGTTTTTCTTAGAAGTGGCAAGTATATCTTTAGAAGCCCTTGCCGTATTTTTAGTTCAGAATTCCGAGTATTCTAAATCCGTATTTTGTATTTGCATTTCCTCTCTTGTAGTTAGTCACTCGTTGTTTGTTTCTGCGTAGCTTTTGTTTATTTTCCTTACTTTCGTTGGGCAAAACGAACAGTCATTTTGCCGGACATTAAAGATCCTTCTTCATCTTTTTTATGGGCAGTTGCTCCCAATGTTGATACGGGGGCGTTGCATTTCACCTTATCTGTGAAGGTTAATGTTGAATTATGGATTTGAGTTTCATGGCCGGATATCCTTCCTGAAATTAATCTCTCTGTTAGTATGACATTTGGACTTGCACCGAGTCGACCTGACTTGCTCTTCCAATGTCATGAATAATATTACCGTTTTCTCTAAGTCCTCTTCCGTCACACCACACACTCTCATGTTCCCCCTCGCGACATCCATAAACCTCCTCTTTGGCCTACCTTTCCCCCTTCCGTCTGGCAGCTCCATCTGCCCAACATACTCCAGCTCCCTCCTCACCACATGCCCAAACCTTCTCAATCTTGCCTCTTATCTTCAACTCTGCCATTTCCATCTCTGCCTCCTGTCTTTTTGTGAATGGGACTGTCTCCAAGCCATACAGTATAGCGAGTTTTACTACCGTGTTGTAAACTTTACCTTTCTCTCATTCAGATACCCTTTTTTTTCACATATCAGTCCTGTCACTTTTTTTCCACCCACTCCATTCTGCCTGCACTCTCGTCCTCACCCCTTCATCACACTCTCCATTCCTTAGAACAGTTGACCCCATATATTTAAACTTATCCACCTTCGACACCTCTATGCATTGCAACCTCATCACTCCACTGCCCTCCCTTTCATTTACAGTTATATGTTCTGTCTTGCTCCTGCTTACTTCCTTTCCCTTTCTTTTCAATACATACCTCCAACTCTTCAAGCTCATCTCAACATGTTCCATGTTATCCTTACAGATAACAGTGTCATCCGCAAATATCATAGCCCTCGGTGCCTCCTTCCTGGTCTCTTTCGTCAACCTGCCCAGTGCCATTACAAACATAAAAGGGCTTCTGCTCGACCCTTGATGCAATCCCACACTCACTTTCTTTCAACCAATCCTTCAATCCTGCTTCACACCTAACAACTGTTACACTGCCCTCATGCATAGTTTCACCACTTTCACATACTTCTTTGCTACAGCCAAATCCCTTGTGAAATACCATATCTCTTTTCCTGACACAATGTTATACGCCTTCTCTAAATCCACTAATATACAACTCCGTCTCGCCATTGTTATATCAGGTAAAGCACGATTATAATTAAAATACTGCCCGTTAACCACAATCATCCACTCTTTAACCCATGTGGAGAATTTTCTACGGTGGTATTTGTATATGGGGTTGAATTGCAACTGTTATGAACCTTTCTTATTATCTTAGTTTTTTTGCATGAGTCATAGCAAGATAATGTTTATACGTTTTCTATAATTGTAGGTTATTTGATTTTCTGTCGATATATTTTAGGGGCGGCTAAATTATAGTATTCCGGATTACAAGTTGTCACATTATTATTATTATTCAATTAAATTTTTTTTATACATTGTAACGAAAACGGTCATTCTTAGCTGAAATTTATATTTTTTATGATAAATCTGCAACGATGTGGAGAAAGAGGCTTAAACATTTCTAGGAAAAAGAAAACATTATAAAATATGTATCTCTTTCTCTATCCCGTTTAGGGCAATATACAAGTTCTTTCACCCACGCAAACCCCTTCCGCTGTGGGTCAGGTTGGTGTTACTCTCTCGCCTGAAAGACGAAAATGTTTATATAAATTTTTGATGCACTTTTCCTAACAATGGACAACTTCTCATCTTGCCAGATACTCGGAGAACCACAGGGTTTTCCAGGAAGTTGCCAGCAATCCTAAGAATATCTTCCAAGACATCTTCATTTCCAGGTCCTGATATTGCAAGGATAGAAGAATCACCGTGTTCTTTGTCAGAATTCTTCTGCAAGATTGTGCGTTCCACAGATTTGACTGGACTATGTGCTCTTGGGCCATGGCATCTTGCCATTTTTAGTGAGCTCTGGTTTTTTTCTCTTTTGCATTTCTGTATCGCTTTTTAAGCTTTATATTGATATACATAGATTGAGCATTCGTAATAAGAGAAACACGTTTACAGTTTTCTTTTCTGAGAACATCCACAGATACAAACATAGCACATCATTGCAAAAACCTACCCCTTACATACCCTTGTATTAATGTAGTTACTGTACTGAGTTATTAAATTATTATTACTATATTAAAATGACTTTGTTTACCTTCTGGCTAGTACAGTGATAACGTGCTGGCCTCGCATTCGCGAGGTCGACAGATCGGTTCCCGCTCAGGACCGAGAGTTTAAGCTGTTTACTGGGAAGGTTACTTGCTGTGGATGGGCACCACAGTGGGGGGGTTGGGGCTTGCCTCGGCTGACGTTCTGAGGAGCATCTCAGATGGATATCGGAACTGAAACACCGGCAAACTTTAACTTTAACTTTATTTAGTAATTAACTGGGTTTAGGGTAAGTACTGTACAGTACTGCATATGATTGTACGGTGCAATTTTTTTTTTATCTAAACACAGCTTACGAACAATCCGACTTACGAATGGACTTCTGGAACCTAGTTCTTTCATAATTAGGTGTCACTGTATGATAGAGAATAGCCCAAAACTTTGGAAGCTGCACTTTTTCATTGTAGCTTTTGCAGTATCAACAAAAGTAAAAAAGAAAATCTTTAAGAAAAGTAAATATAAACTTATGATCGGGCTTTGAGGTCTGCCAACATGTTCCAGACACGTGAGGAGAAGTACCTTATACACCTTGTGAAATTTAGTTCATTATGAAAAACCACACTTGGTCTGCCGATGAAATGTCACTTTTATCTTTGAGTGGAATTGCCGATGTTAGTTAATCAAACCGATATCAGTTATTAAATTACAAAAGGGAGAGACATAAACCAAGTGTTTTCCTCTTTGAAAATATTACAGTAAAAAAAAAAGAAAATTAACACTGAAATTTATGATAAATTGACTCTTCATTCCTGTTTTTGCAATGTGTAGTCAACCTCTTCTTAAGAATGCAAACATTATGGAAGGAAATGCACAGTTGCTTTCTCATTATATCAGCGCAAACTTTGATTTGGGAAGAGTTTTCTTCTAATAATATTTCAAATCGTTATACCAAGAGATGTTTGAATTAGAGAATGGCACCATATCTCTCTAAGACAAGGCAAGTAGCACCTACTTTATGAGTGCTAATAAGATTTGTAGCTTCTAAGTATGAGAGATTTATTTCTTAGTTCACACTGTTTATCATGTTGCTCCCCCCCTTTTTATTTTGCTTTACCTTCTTGTTCATTTCATTTTACCATAGCTGTTAATGATAAAAATAAAAAGTGTTAAGTAATAAGGCATATTGTTAAATGTTATTAATAAAAGATTTATTAAATTTTTATATTATTTATTTTCATCAAACACTCTTGTGACGAATAGTAAAAAATAAATTATAATATCTTAATAGTATAATGTAATGTTTTTATAGTTTTCTTGGTGACTGACTACATTAACAATATCTGAAGGATGCTTTAATAATTATAATAATAATAATAATAATAATAATAATAATAATAATAATAATAATAATAATGGAACTGCCTCACTGTTCATGTAACATTGATTTAATTAACCTAGATATACGCTTAGATATATATCTACTTGAAGGATCTTTCAAATATCACAAAAGATTAATTCACAACTTTTCAGCTTGTAATTAGAAGAGTATTTTTCCTATGACATAATACTCTGTATTTGATTGATAATGTATATATCCAAATTAATTTACATTGTTAAGTATAGGGCATGCTTATATATATATATATATATATATATATATATATATATATATATATATATATATATATATATATATATATATATATATATATATATATATATATATATATATATATATATATATATATATATATATATATATATATATATATATATATATATATATATATATCCAGTGTGTCAGCCTGAAAGTTTTCATGTGTTGTTTTGAGGGATTATCTGTTTATTATATATACTTTAATTATTTTTGTATAAGTATAAAAAGGCACTTTAAAGTAGAACGGTTATATATATAATATATATATATATATATATATATATATATATATATATATATATATATATATATATATATATATATATATATATATATATATATATATATATATATATATATATATATATATATATATATATATATATATATATATATATATATATATATATATATATATATATATATATATATATATATATAATTATTTGTTTTGTTTTCCTTACCAAACTGTTTGTTGACTTTGGCAATACCTGTACTGATATTTCATTAAAAAACTAAGATTTAATTCAGTTAAAAAATAAGAAATCTTATTTTTCTGTCATGGATCATAAAATTTTTTGTTAAGCACGTCAAGAAAATATATACTGTGATAATATTTACAGCGTAGAAGACAATTTGCACTGCAGATGCAAGTCTAAGAGCATAAAATGCCTATACAGTATTAGATTGGTTATCAAGTATTATTCTACCCTTGAATATCAGCTGATGCATGCATGTCCAGAGAAGGGATGAGATACTTTGTATTTACCTGTCTGATATTTTTCAGGCAAGGCAGGGACGAAAGATCTCGTAAAAAAAATTACCATATAAAATTTATGGTTTGGCCACTTATTCTTTTTCATTCCTGGTCTCTCTGAACCTTTCCAAGGCAGTGTCGAGTACTTTTGTGTTAAAATGTACACTCACTAACCCCACTGACAGTATCTCAGCCTTTTCAGCAACGGGTGAGACGTACCAAAATGATTTCTCTAGATTTTTTCTCACTCAGTTCTTCTGTATATACAAAGTTTTTATTTTACATATGCCGGTGAAGAGGTTAATAGCAGGTTTTTCAGTGCTAACATGGTAATTTGCAAATTCATTTTAGTTTTGTAAATTTGATAGATTTTTAACAGGTATGCGCCACCTAAGAAAGATATGTTTACAAAAAAAAATATTTTCAGTGATGCCTTCTCGCTAAAATAAGTTTTTTAGAAGTGACGAAAGATTATGAAAACATTTTTGATTGATAAAAAAAAGAAAGAAAAGCTTTGGCCTTAGACCATGTAGTAAATATCCTTATAAACGTACTATAATTTTTTTTTTGGTGATGTGTTTATGAATTTCGTTTGCAAGTAGCATATTTTCAGCATGCACTCGTTAAGGAAGGCAGTATACCTATATACACACATGTGACATACAAAAAAACATATATGAATAAGCTTTACTTATTAAAAATAAGTCATTGCATTAAAAATAAAGTACCACTAAGATAGAGAAACACAAAACACATTAGTCGTTCCACAAAAAAAAAGGCACTTATCAAAATTCCAAAGTTCCTGTTGGACCCAAACAATGATGAACTAATTTTTTTTTTTTTTAATGAAATACAGTAACATGTCTAATTTCTTTGCTTTGCATCAAATATAGATTGCCACCTTTTCAAAGAAATTACTGTATAGTATTTCATAATTTTTCAATAACTCATTGTTTATATAAGAGTCAAGAATAATATTCCTTCGCATTATAAAAGGCCCTTCGCACATAAAAGAAACAGTTTTTGCTAAAATTATATAAATATATATTTGTTTACAGTTTTATGCTCTCTACATAAGCAACGTTCGTCGAGCGACTAGCATGGCATTAAGTTCTCTTAAGTCATTGATGTGAATTTCTAATATATATTAATGTAATTGCATGACATTTAAAAAGATAATGACAATATGAAATATACTTGGTCTCTCTGGGTAAATGGACATGAAGCTCGAAGATGAGAAACAGTAGTCATCGAAGTTATGAAAATGAGCTACAGTATTTTCAGTAAATTATTCATTTCAGTAATTATCACACTCTCACCTAGCTTAGTACTTAAATTTATGATATATTGCTACAATAATTGCATTGATAATATATGAGTGAGTGCAGTAATCTACTGAACTTCTACAGTTCAAATATGGTGCAAATATTAAACATTCAAAAATTCTACGCACATGTCTATCCAGCATTAGTCGTGCCTTCCGCATTCCTTTTGGGATTGTAGAAGCAAACTTATTTCTCACAGCAATAGTCGGAGAGATATGCAGTCTTAATGACCTCCCGCCAATCTTGTCCATTTACAAATTACACTGAGGAGTTATTCAACGATGGTCCAAATGCCGAGGGAAAGACTAATGACCATTTTATCTTAAACAAATATTTATCAATAGAGAATTTCAATATTCAGTATTCTTACTGAAAAATTCTACAGAGTCAAGGTTTAAATTTTCTCTAAATTCTCCTATTCAGCCAGTTCTAAATTTATATGTTGTATAAATATTACACAGCAAAACTAGAGTAAATAACAATATAATAAAAATACATTTGCATATGTAAAGAAGTACTTATCTTTTGTTTAATATATACTGTCACCAAGCAGTACGTAAATAAAATGATTATCAAATAATATATCAATGAATATACTTAGTGTTAAAGAGCTCTGACATAATAAACAAAACAATAGCTGTATATACATCACTGTCGGCAGTTTAGATATACCTAATTTTACAGAAGTATTTTTTAGACCTATGTCATATTGTAGAAGTGATTATACAGGGGTGCTTAATACAGAGAGCATAAAAAAAAAATAGATGATATAAGCACCTCTGTGGTCTTTATAAGCAATATGAAAATTATAGTCAAGTACTAGATAGCTTAGCAGTGGCCACCATGGTCGGATCGGTAGCGCATGCAACTTTGATTCGTCAGGTCGTTGGTTTGTGACCTTCCACGGTCTGAGGTTAGAAAGGGCATTCACTCGGGGTAACAGTTGCACGTGTCAAAACCAAAGTCCTTTGAAGAAGGCACTGTCCTTATCCTTGTCCAAAAAGGGAGTCCATGACATGAAACTGGATCAGCATTAGATAACTTAGCAAAACATATAATAAAAGAAGTGGATGATGGCATGAAAGAGGAAAGTAAAGAATATGTGCTGTTAGTTTTCATTAATATTCAGGAGGCTGAAATTACCCTGTCCATTTACAAACTAAAACAACTTTGACAATGCAAAGAGCTACCTAAAGAATGTGAAAAACTCCGAGGAGAATGGACTACATTTACAGTCAGTAGGGCATCACTTATGCCCAATATTCACCTGCAAATATCAGACACCAAACAAATGTTAAAGCCCCCAGCACCAGTAACGAAATTAAAGAAAGAATGCACTAGCAAACGGAAAGATTTTAAAGACAAAGAAAACACAAAGGATCTTCCTTGGACCAACATTATCATATTCAAAAGAATAGGCAGATGGGTGCAAGAGTTTGTGGCCAAAATTTCTGTAAGCACTGGAAGAATGTGACCTCTTATGACCTCACATTTAGCTATAATGTTCTCAAGTGTAAATGCAAAATCACTCTAGAGAATAGCTTACCTTTCAGTAATTAAAAAGGGATACTATTTTCAATTCCATTATTAGCGTAGTAGGGACGGACATAGTAAGAGAAAGTAATGTACACAAGAGACCACATTTTCATACAGATTCAAGAAACTATGATGTTTATAAAGGACACCTAGAAGTAATTTAGATATATAAACATCAACTAGTGGAAAATTTTATTTTATAGTTTAATCACTGGAGGGTCAAAATCTAAGGGTTGATCATCAATGTACTTGTCCTTCCTTGATGACATGTGACATGTTGCTTTTTAGCACCTTCCCAACTCAAGCATCATTGTCACTCCTGTTGCTATAGCTTCTCTGTGTTTACGACCCAATCCATTAACCCTGTTTTAAAGCATGTACATTGAAGGAGAGGGATAGGAAGGCCGAAGCAGAGGTGGATGGACAACATTAAAGAGGATTTGACGGAGAAGCAGCAGTCAGACGATGTCGTATATGACCTTGCTAAGTGGAGGAGAGCTGTCAGAATCATCGACCTCACATAGAAGTGGGATGAAATGCAGAGTAAGGAGAAGAAGACTGGCAATATGATTTTGTGGGCAGGCGAACTTTCGTCTTAATTCTTAAGACTTAGGCTATATCAATTTTGGTTGAGTGTTGTCCGAGTATTATCGATCACGCATGCCGATACACCAAACAATATTTTTCTTGAAAAAACTTCCTTAGGTATACTAAACGAGTTAAAGATCACTTCTTACTGCTTTTTAGCTGTATTCATTGAATAATTTGACATAAATAACTGTATATCATTAGACTACCTGCAGTGTTGTTACATGAGCCTCTATTTCTGAGAACTAAGTTTCATATCATCTCTTCATTACAATATATAACAACTGTACTAATCATGTATCATTAATATAATTGAGTTATTTCACAGTATAGTTTTATGATCAGTAAACTTTGTTTTTATATAATACGGTATTTACTTTAGCTTTACTTAAATACGCAATAAGGAACGTTTTTTATATAAAAATACTTTGCAAACACCACTGGAATAAGTAGACACCAAAGTGAGATCACAAAAGTAGTACAGAAAAGAGATACGAGAGTGTGCATTAAAAAGTGATGTGACTCATATACAGCAAAGTTTTAGGGTGATATGCAGTAAACTTAAAAGATAAGTATAATACCAATCCAAACCTGGATAATAGTATTGGTTTGCCATTAAATCATTAAAATTAAAGACATACATTGATACTTAAAGTGATGGGCAGAATGTTATGCAGACATTCTCTTTCATTCTAATTCAGCGACATCGTGATGCAAAAACATACTTAGTTCAATTCAGTTTAAGACACTGTAAGTTTGTGTTGTGCCACCGTTATTGATCTATAGTATTTTTTGCAAATGCATGTTACTATTTTAATAAAGATACAACCAGCCAAGAAAAGAACCCACACTTGGAAATTTATCAAATTAAGGAGAATATATGATGTCATAATAGTACACAAGCTGTATGTTTGGTCTTAAGCTCTTCATCCTCTTTTGAGTAAAAACTGCAGACTATAAATCTTTATCATACAAGATACAGAAGGTTCTAAAACTTATAGTACAATATAAAAGAATGAAGAACTGAGAAGAACATATTGCTGCACAACACCAGCTATTTTAAGCCATCGATTACAGAGTTTTCAGCGTGAAAAATCTTAAATTTCTTTTTCATATGTATTGTATAAAATTATGAATATGTACACATACATAAGATGTTGGTCTATTTATTACAGTCATCATGCTAAATGTTTTGTATTTATATTTGCAGAGATACATAAAGAAAAAAAAGAGACAATTCTTTAAAAAAATATAATTACTTTTATTTGTGCTTCATCAATAGGGAGTACGAAGCTTGTGCAACTGTTAATCACAGTGTAAAATAGTTATTTTTGCTCTTAAAGAAATTTCTTTTGTACAAACTCTTTCATAGATTTAAGGGTTGATGCCAAGCGAGGGTTTGAAGTCAAAAGCTGCTACTGGTTTTTCATCTGCCCTTCAAATGTCAGGGTCGCTCTTTCAGAAATATCTCATATGAAGTCTCCCATAGCTTAAATCACTCTTACAGAAATTTCTCTTGTACGAACTCTTCTGTAGATTTAGGTGTTAACGCCGCACGAGGGTTTGAAGTCGAAAGATGCAAATGGTTTTCCATCTTCCCCTCAATTTTCCCTCAAAATCAAAAACACTGATGAGTTCAGTAGTGGATTGGGACAGTGAGTAAAGCATCGGCCGGATTCCTTCCGACACTACAATCCTGTGAACGAAAAAGAACAATTTCCAGCCCATCAAGCTTGGCTGTAATTCCTAACACTTCCAAAACTAGAGTATGAGCACTCAAATATTTAATTCTACATTTTATACACTTATATAAATCTGCCTTGCCTACAACATACTCCTGAAAAAGAAAAGAACAGCTTTCAGCCTATTAAGTTTTTATTAATACCTAACACTTTCGAGGAGTATACACCTTGTAAGGACTCAAATAAATTCATGTACTTTAAATATATTATATAATCTACCCAGCAAATGCTCAAATCCTGTGAAAAATAATAAAATAAACTTTTCAGCCTATCACGCTAGACCATCATTTCCAAGGAACATAAGAACTTCGATAAACGTATGTTCTTTTAATATGCAGTATATACATTATCAAGACCACACTATACTCCTGTGCAAAAAAGAACCATTATAAGTTCATCGTATTTAGTTGTAATAACCTACTGTCTTCAAGAGGCGAATAATAGTCAAAATATGTAAGTAGATGAATATGCTCTTCATGCATAATTATAAAATCAAGTAGCAACAATTACAATGAAAATTATTATAGTAAGTTTCACAGTTTATAATAAAAATCCTTAAATATTTTTTGTAATACAGTATTTAAATATAAAAAACTGAGATGCATATTTCATTTCCCTTATTCAGGGAAACACATAACAGATATTGGTGCAAAGCTACACATGTAAAGTAAGTACATTATATATCAGTATTACAAGACAATTATATAAAAAGTTTAAATGAACATCTCACTAATGTTCCATGCAAGACACCACAATGTTTTCTTCGTTAGAGATACTGAATTGCTGTGCAATGTTTAAATCTCTATATAGAATGACTCTTATGCCATTTCATTCCTCTACAGCCTAAGATTAATTCAATTACAATATGATTTTTTTCTCTGTTCTTTATCTTTACATCCTTCTAATTTCTTACTTAGATGAACCCTTACATTCAGTAACTTAAGCACCTCTATTTGCCTTGAAAATACACCACAAGTAGATTTTCATTGTGAGAATAGGTTCATTTTCTTGGTTATTTATGACGAACCTCCTAACAAATTTTTTTTTGAGGGAAATACTATATCCATATGTATTTAGTGAAAAATAAGGAAGAAACTGAGAATATAAAAAAAAAAAACCTTGGAGATATACTGTACTACACAGTTAATCTCTAATAATTTCTAAATGAATATTACTCTCTATAATGAAATAATTCATAATGTTAGAGTCTCTCAGGGAAACATAAGGTGTTCCTTTCAAAGTAAAATTACACAATAAAAACTAAATAAAAAATGGAAAACTTACTTAATAAAAGAATGTTTGCATGAAAGTCTAAGAGTATGAGCTGTCTGTTCGAAGCTAACAATCCATCATAATAACCTTTTTCAGTAAGAAATCACGAGGCATCGGTTTTCACAACTCATTTATATACCGAATACTTACTGTAAACTTTAATTGAACTAGTCCTTAAAAACTACTTGCAAAAGATTCACCATTTGAATTTAACTATTGGTTGATATAGATTCATGATAAAATAACAAAAATCCATCAGTCCTCTCCTTGCACTCCATATCGTAGTAGCAAAAGCAATGATTCTGTCTAAGAAATACAATAAAAAAATATACAAATAAAAAATATCTTCTGATCACATATGATACTACAGCAATGTATGCACATTTTTTTTCTTTTTGTGAACAGTAACAAGACAAGAAAAAAAGATGCAATCATAATATTGTAGTTACCCTTTATAACATACCTAATAAACAGTTGTTCTTCTCGAGACATTTCTAATTTAGTACGTTTCTTCCTATTTTTTAACAAAATTAAAACATCATTAAAGGACTAGCAAAGAACAGAGGAGGATCGATTTGGGAAACAGATTAAAAAATAAATATACGTGGGCTGAAAGCACAAACGGTATACCACATACAATTAAAATATGTAAATATCAACTGTCGTATTTTCAAAACTAAAGATTTAATGCTTTTATTAGGGTCACCTGATTATTTGGCACTGTAGTCTGACATCATGTCGAGTCATGTGTTACTAAACAAACTTGTTAGCTAATAGAAGGTAATCAGGCTAACAGAGTGCTGTATCAAGGCAAATGTTGAACATTAAATATAATTAAGACGTGTTACCCTCAGAGTAGCTACTTTTAAAAATACCTCCAAACCCATTAATTGCAATGTATTAATAGGAATTTCAGTTGAGGAAAATAAGAAAGATGGACACTTTTCAAGTTTATTTAACTCTTAACTAATGTAAACTCCCAACAAAAGAAACTTAACAACTTGGTCATTGAATGACATGGCACCATTGCTATTTTATTCTGCTATAGCTGGAAAGAGAATGATAGTGGTCATTTAAAATAGAAAAGGTTCCAGGCACTCCCCTTGTGGTACAGATCTGTGTATTAACGTTAAAGCGAATCAACTCAAAGCTTGTTAATAATTCTTGTAAAGAACATAATTGTGATGTAAATAAATTTCTGTAATTCTGTAAATAACTTTGTGGGTTACTACAAAATAACAATATTCCACAGTTACATATCAGTGGAAGTCATGCTGCAAACTGGCTATTGAAACGCCCTCAAGAATGATATTTCAAAATGTTCTCTTTTTATAAATGCATAGGTTAGTATCACAAGCATAATACTGCGTTTACAGTGTATGCAACACTTAAACAAATATCACAATTGTGAGTGCAAAAGGTTGATACAAGAAATCGTTATGCAGGATGGGGGGTGCCTGTGTTCCATTCTATACCATACACAGTATACCTAAGTGTGGTTTAAACACAAAACATATGTATTAGTAAACACTGACTGCATTAGTTAAGTACTGTACTACATAAAGCAACACCATATCCCTGCATACTAAAATTATATAGATTCCCATAACCCAATATCAAGCAAACATCTCTTATCATTACATTCAACCCACAAATTTTGAAAAATGAGTCACACTGGATATTACTACATGGAGTATTAAAAAGTGAGCAAAAATGTGTCATCATGAACAACCCTGAATTTCCATCATATCTGATCTCTTATAGTTTTCTTTTGCTGTTAGTAAGATATATATATATTTTTAAAATGACAAATATGAACAAAAGAGAGAGAGTTAACTGGTTTTTATCAACCCTGTCCATCCTTACCAGTTTTCTCAGCTAATTCTGTGACTATGGAAAATAATACAGAGGAAAGGCGACGTCACTGAGACAACCACGTGCTATGCAAGGGTATGAAAAGCAGGGTAGCGGGTTGAGGAATCCTTTATTGACTAACAGCAAGGCACTTATGAGTTCTTTGTATTCACTCAATAATGGAATCCTGGCAGCAATACCATGACTTTCATTACACTCTCGTGTGGGTCACATTTACGTCTAGGGATTGCCAACCCTTTACTTCCCTATCCCTTTTCGTTGCTTCGTACAACAAGTAAGAAATTCAAAGATAGCATTCTTTCTCCCCCGACTGTTACAGATAAGATAGTACAAATAACTGGAAAGCAGCCATTCATTATACCTGGCCCAGTCTACCCTCTCTATATTAAAAAAAAAAGGTTGGATGGAGAGATCTTCCATCCCTTCGCTTCCCTATCACTTTTGATCAGTTCTTGCCAAGGTGTTCCATATTTTTTCCCCTTCTACCAAGAATATTTTTAAACTGGATAAATTATGTATTGTAAGTATATAAGTTGGTAATAAAGTTTATTGATTTCAACAGGAAAATTTAGAGACGGGATCCAGATTATGAGGAGATACTAATGAGAAGTGCAAAGTTTAATATTAATAATATTTATAATTTCTAATGCATATATATTCTGAATTCCCCATACAAGCAAAGCATTCTGCATTAACAACAGCTCTATATGATTAATAAAGAAACTGTTTTCAAACAAATTTCTTAACCGAATAAAATACAGTATTCTTACTTTCCTAAGATGTACATACATAATTTCATTACTATTTAACTGTACAACCTAACTTAATCTATAAGCAATAATCTTCAACAAAATCTAAATTATATACTGTACATACTGAATTCTCATATGTCAGTTGCATAAATCTTCCAGTATGCAACACCTACTCTCGTACCAACAGAAGTTATACCGCATGTTTTTCAGGTCTATAACTATAACAGAATAAGTCATACCGGATGTTTTCCTAGTATATAGCAATAAATAGATACAGGGTAATATATATATATATATATATATATATATATATATATATATATATATATATATATATATATATATATATATATATATATATATATATATATATATATATATATATATATATATATATATATATCAATTTTAAATAATAATAGTGATATTGTATAATCAAAGACATTCATGCTGAGGCAGCAAAGTGGCCACAATTGCAGCAAAAGAGCTGAGGTAACAGTTTCACAATATACCCAGCCTAATTAGCCAGTTGTTTCATGTCAATGAAAAATGTTCAAGGGAGATAGCACAGTCAATTCTCCTACTCTCCTATTCCTTTAATTAGCTGCCTTTCACAACAAGGCATGCACTAAAGCTTAATACTGTGAAATAATTCCTTGATTCTCTATAAGTCTTGGACCTCTACCACGGGCTTGATCTGAGAATTATTCTATTTGCAACTACAGTCTGGCAATGATCTGAATAAGGAAAATTGTGTAATGTAAAGAAATTGTACTTGGCAGTGCCATTCACTATTTTTTTTTTCTTTTTTTTTTCAAAGAAAGAGCTATATCTTGAAAAAGAGGTAAAAAGATATTAGCTTATTATTCACTTCAGAGGATGTTCTTTCCAAAACCACTGCTAATTGAAGTATAAAATACAGGCATAAATTGGAATCGATATATAAATAAATATGACCTAAACAACTTCTATAAGACCATCTGGATGTAGAAGGTTGAAATGGATGGCAGAGCCAAAACAGTACAAAATATCAGAAATTTCCTGCCATGCTTTTCTTTACATAGTACTGGAATTACAGTCACATTGATATTTTTTGTTTTTGTTTATGAAATAGTTGTTCTTCTCACGTCACCAGAAGATGGTTTCATGTAAGAAATAAAATAACTAGTCACTTATTTTTGACAGAAACACACCTGCTATCATGTTATTAATGCAGAGTAATAAACTATATTACTCTAAAACAACTAGCCACTTATTTTTGACAGAAACACACCCTGCTATGCAGAGTTTTGTATATATCGGGTTAGTAATGCTGAGTAATAAAGAATATTACTCTAAAATAACTAGCCACTAATTTTTGACAGAAACACACTCTGCTATACAGATTTTTTTTTTTTTTATATATTTATATATATATCAGGTTAGTAATGCTGAATAATAAAGTATATTACTCTAAAAATTATCTAGTGTCAAGTATATATTTAATACTACCAATGATACCATATACCAAATATTACATTTATTTATAGCTAGGCATAGTATGCCCCTATATACAGTATTCTGTATTTTCAAGCACACTTTTCAGTATGGTAAGTAGCTGCTAATCTATGAGATATCCAAACAAGAATCTCTTAAGTGCAACATTGATAATAACTGCTTCATGCTGACAATCAGTTACAAATGTATGACTGCTTCAGTATACCAAATTTACAATTGATGCCGTTCACTTGAATGACCTCTTAAGAAAACCAAGTTTACAACTGCCTCAGTACACTTGAGATATGATAATATGTTTTAACTCTTTCTGCAAGTATAATACCAGTCAAAGCAAAGAATAGTTTAATTTATAATCAGCATTTATCTTTTAAATAGCTTAACTCACTTTATCTGAACAATATTAAATGTTTGCAATAAGATATCAGAAATGCTAATACTGAAGAATAAGACTGAATAAAACTTCAAATATTAAAATAATTTATGTAAATTTCTAATAACTAAAAATTTTGTGATGTACTTATTCCGTCATTCAATATGATATATAGCCAACAGTTCAGAAATTTGTATACCTCTCCAAAGTACAGAGAAAATATGCGTTTGGCACATAAAAACGAATAACAAGATATGAGTTTGGCACAGGACTATATTAATATTCTTGAGATGACCTTAAGAAGCAATACAGTGAGCAAAATGGTGTAAAATTATACTGAGGACCTGAGTGAAGTATATTTGTAGTATATGAAAAGTCCTGTTTACGAATAAACTACGTCCAAAACAACAATAAGTTAATAATGCAGGTTGTATAGCATCAGTACTTCTCATAGTTTAATCCCTAGTCAAAATCAGGAAGTATTTGTCAAGTATAGTGTTCTTAGAAGAATAAAATTCATATCAAAAGTTACAACACCATGGAATAAAGCACCTTCTAGAATACATTTTTCCATCACTTACAAATGCAAGAATATGGTTAAAAATTATAAAACACTAATGTCAAGTCTCCTTGTCTTCTAAAGAAAGAATGAAGATATGACTAATGTACCTTAAAGATACTTAGATATATTTATGCCATCTTACATAAGGCTGTATCTTAAAAAAATTCCCATAACCTAATGAATTAGTGCTTCTGATTATATATATTTTTTAAAGAAATAACATATATTTAAGAAAGGAGGAAATAATGATATAGCTTACTGAAAAAGGGTTAGTGCAACAACCGCAAACAGGTATACGTAACTTTTCAAATACTTTAAAACAAATTCAGAGAAATATAGGTATTCTTGACTGTTTAAAAAAATAGTCTTGCCTGTATTTTCATTTCACTTGTTAACTATTCTAACTAATTATTTGAACTTTATTAAAAAAAAGAGAGGTTGAATATCACTCATTCACCCAATCCATGAACAGCAATGTTCAGTTTATATAAAATAACAATCTCTAATTCCAACACATATAATGAAAGGAATGACTTTTCAGTTGCTGAGGCTATCTGCATAACCCATATAACAGTGCAAGTATCAGTTACAAGTGCCCTCACTACAAAAACTCATGAAAGTTTATATATAACATTTCAGCATCAAAATAATACGCAAATGCAACCCAAAACCAATTTAAAAAAAAAAAAAAATTATTCTCTTGGCCTTCTAAATGCTGAGAGCACCCGAGCAGATTCTTGTAAATGAACGCCTCCAGTGGCTCCTTGAGGGCTTTCAGAATCTTGAGGGTAGGTTTGCAACGAAGACGAACCCTCGATAACGGATAAATCATCAACGAGTCCTTCTAACACTCTAACTTGTGTTCCCTCAATAACATCTACTTCATTTGAAGCTCCACGCATGTCTTCTTCTTTCCCTTCGTCACTACGCGTCACCTATAACAATATATGTGACCCACTGTCACTTCAATAAAAGATACATAGGCAGCATATGCAGTCAAGGGTTGACACTATTTAAATTTTTAACCTTTTACTTGTTAAATTCAGTGTGTTCCCTAAAATCATAAAAAAACAAGACAATAAAATGAAAAACAATAGGCATACAGAGATTTAACTAAATGTACCTTGACATGACCATGATTGCAAAAATTAAACTTTTAATTTTAACATGACACCTTATCTCGCTCTAGTTAGCAGGGTGGAGAAATAATATTTTTGTTAGTAATGAGTACTCTATAATCGCATCAAATAATCTCTCTTAGGTATATGTTTGCAATCAACCTATGATGTATTTGTTAACTCATCAGTTGCAGTACAGGATCATAACCAGTGATACTGTACACTACAGAATATGCTTGATACTGTACACTACAGAATATGCTTTAGACTTTTTCAAAAAACATCTCCCTGTAAGATAATTATTACAGATATAGAGTATGCAACAGATTAACTTCCTTCACTATAGAAGAGAGTTGGATATAAAAAAAAGAGGAGAAAAAACGCACTGAGTGAAGAAAGCAGAAAAAGCACCAGGAATTACATGGGTGTCATGTAGAATGCTTGTCAAAAGGTGGATAGACACTAGTGGAATAGATGGTGTGGTTGTTGGATGTTCGTTTCAGAAAAGGATTCTTAGGTTTTAATATCTAATCTCCTAAGTAAAAAATAGTACCTCTTACATAATCTCTTAAAAAAATAATATCCAATACAATCCAAAGTCTTCACAAATACATCAAATATAAGTGTGTTCTTACTTTCACTGCATACATAGTGTCCCCAATCTTTTACATGCAAATTTATCTCCCAATCTCAACTATCTTGAGTGTAATATAAAGCATTTTTTTTTAAATATTTTCATTATTAATGTATTAGTAAAACAGCGCATTGCAAGAAAGGTTAACAGTCATAAAACAGAATGCAAAATGTATTAAAGAATAAGCATAGTGGTATTTTTTTACTATTAAAATGCTGCTGCTGCTACCCTTTGAACATTTTAGGTGGGACATGATCTGGCAAATCTAAATGTGGTGCACATTTCTGAAGAAGAGTAAACAATATAACGAAGACGAAGTAATAAAGAAGAAGAAGAAGAAATAATAAAGAAGAATAAGCAATAAAGATGAAGAAGAAGTAATAAAGAAGAAGAAAATGAAGTATTAAAGAAGAAAAAGTAATAAAGAAGAAGAAAAAGATGAAATAATAAAGAAGAAGGAGGAGGAGGAGGAGAAGGAGAAAAAGAAGAAAAAAAGAAAAAGAAGAACACGGAGAAGGAGGATGAGAATTAGAACTGGAATTACAACTGCAATTTCAATGTCAACTGACAAAAGAAAAATAATGGCAATTCGTTTGTCACTAATAAAAAAAAAAAAAAAAAATCAGAACTAGCATCATATTGATTATATACACATAAAATTAACTGTAGAAAAAAATGTTAAAGACTAGAATAAAATAAATATCTAATACTTGCAAATACAAGGATTCGAGTAAAACTTCCATTCTAACATAAATCTCTAAAGGTAGCTGGTCACTAGCTGTGAGATGAATTTCAAAAACACATTTACTATATATATTTTACATCTCTTTTAATCCTATATCTGTTACTTGTATATCAAAACACGAGCTTAACATAATACAACAATATAGTATAAAAAGATAGAAAAATATTTGTTTAAATTCAATATAATATTCAGTCTTAAAACAACTGTTTCCCCATACACACATGGATTAAAGGGATTAACAAGGGTGATATTAATAAAGTTTTAAAACTTCATGATCAAACCAGAACTCGTAATGGGTAATGGATCTAAGCTTGATAAAGTTAGGTTCAGAAGGGAAATTGGTGAAAATTGGCTTGGTAATACCATAGAGTAGCTGATGCATGGAACAGGATTCCTAGTAGGATAATAAATGCCAATACCTTAGACACCTTCAAATGTAGATTAGATTGACATATGACAGAGGTAGGGTGGGTGTATATATAATGTATAATGATGATGATCTTTTCTTATCGTAATCCTCTTTGTACTCATGGAAGAAGCGTCTGCGGGAGCTTATTTACTATATAAAAAAAAAAAAAAAATGGGGGGGCATTATTTGCAAAATTCGAATTTTTTTACAATTATTTTTTGCTGGCGTTATTGCAATTTCATGGATAAAAAAATCGCGCATAAAAGGAACAAGGTGTTTATATATATATATATATATATATATATATATATATATATATATATATATATATATATATATATATATATATATATATATATATATATATATATATATATATATATATATATATATATATATATATATATATATATATATATATATATATATATATATATATATATATATATATATATATATATATATGAACATAAGAATAGGGGACACTGCAACATGCCTACTGGCACACACGAGGCAGCTCCATTTTTGAATGATATTTTCAGCATGTCTAACCCATTCTATTCTACTCTACTTATTTATTCTATTTTTCTTTTTATGATTTTTCTAATAAGCACTAACCTATTCATACCCACCCTACCTATGTCATATGTCTATCTAATCTACATTTGAAGGTGTCTAAGGTATTGGCATTTACTATCCTACTAGGAAACCTGTTCCATTCATCAGCTACTCTATTACCAAACCAATTTTTACCAATATTCCTTCTGAACCTAAATTTATCAAGCTTAAATCCATTATTACGAGTTCTGGTTTGATCATGAATTTTTAGAACTTTATTAATATCACCCTTGTTAATCCCTTTACACCATTTATAGACTTCAATCATATCCCCCATAACTCTGCGCCTCTCTAGAGAATGTAGATTAAGTTTTTTAATCTGTCCTCATATGGTAGATTTCTGATATTGTGTATCATCTTGGTCATTCTTCGCTGCACTCTCTCCAAGGATTCAATTTCCATCCTATAATAGTGACCAGAATTGCACAGCATAATCTAAATGGGGCCTAACTAGTGCAAGATGGAGCTGCAAAATAACTTTTTCCGTCCTATTGCCAACACTTCTTGAGATAAATCCTAAAATTCTGTTTGCTTTATTTCTGACTGCTGTGCATTGCTCTCTTGGCTTAAGATTACTACTCACAAGAACTCCCAAATCCCTTTCACTCTGAGAATTCATGATTTCATGGTTATTTAGCTTATAACTCGTATAGTCTTTTATAGAGAAGATGTAATAGCAAGAGGGAATCCAGGTGTTATGGAGAAGAGTAATGCACTGAATTTTGATAGAGTAGCAAGATACTGTACTTGCTAGATAATAAAATAGTAAAAATAATAAAGATTATGCCTGAACATACTAACCTATCATACTGTAATTCAAGTAAAGATCCAAGTGTACCTAAATTTTTTGCTAAATTGTCTCACAAGTAATTTTGAGCTACGCTGTACTTTAATATGTATAGTAGGCATTTATAATTATTTTTTTATGTGTAACTTAATGGATTTATTGGTTTTGGAGAGAGGGAGGAATATGACATATGCCTCATAATAATTAAAAAGAATCTTTTGTGTTCAAAAAACAACACTATTTAAACGGAAACAGAGCTCATTCCAAGTAATATGACAGATATCAACAGCATACCTTTCAAAGGATTTGAAACATATACACGGGTATAATTAAAGGATGACTACTATACAGTAAGAAAAGAAGGTTGAAGTATACAAACAAGAATTTCAGAGGTAAATAAATTAAAGGCCTTTTTATCATTATATCAAACCATACATAATGAACATTTATTATTAAGCAAAAAAATATATATATATATGAAACTTCACACACCCATTAATCATTTGTAAAAAAAAAAAAAAACCTAAGGCACAAAGATAAGCTTCACTACAAAGCTAAATTACCTTATTAATTTGTTACATGAAGCATTAAAAATTCCATTATCGCTGCAAAAAATCCTCTCAACATTACATTTACTATAAGTCGACAGTACCTGAATGAAATTTTTCCTATAAAATACCAAACTGCTCTAAAACGGGTCTTAAATATAAGTGTTTCACTCTATCATACACTTATTAAAAATAATATAAATTATTGTTAAGAAGATTTTAGTGCTAACTTACATCCTACAATATTACAGCATTTAACAGATGCTCCTGTGCCATAAATATTCTATACAAGCTGGTTAGTATACAACATACATATACAGAATTGCTATGAAATTAATTACCTTGGTCATAATTTAATGCCAATGAAGGTGGTAAGAACACTGAACATTCCAAATATTTTATCTATATGCTGTACTTCTGTTGAACACAATACCATATCAAGTTGGTCACTCATGAATAATTAAGAGACGAAGCAATGCTTCACCTTACCCCTGTGTTTTCTTGTCTCATTGGGGTATGCAAAAAGTTTAGGGAATTAGGGATTTATAACCTTTTGTTCCATTCAACATATTTTTAATGCAGCCCTTACAATCCAAAGGTAGTAGAGATTCGACATTCATTTTGCTCCCTTAACCATGGATTGTGAAAACACATTAATGAAAAAAATTTGGTAGGAAAGTGGTAGACCTTATTATCAATATGTTATGCCCAACAAGTTATATAAATAGGACCATAAGAAGTACTGAAACATACTACATTAATATTAAGACAAAATTTGTCCACGTCCAACTCAGTAGCCAAAACTTCAGTAATGCAAACACTAATGTCTTTCATCTGAAGGAACCCTTTAAAATTTGCTCACCTCTCACTATAGTCTTCAGAAATGTTTTCACATATCATTTGAAAACAGAAAATTAAAAACAATATCCGACTTAAATAAATACTCTCAGCAGACAAAAAAACAAGAATAAGCAAAATAAAAACAAGACAAATTAGTCACAAAAATATCCTCAAAAGATATAATTAATATGGGGTTTTACACAAAAAATTTCTTTTACCATAAATCTTTAGCTTCTCCAATCAGATAAAACAAACAGGCTACAACCACTTATATAGTCTATGTAAATTCAGAAGAAACATATATATGCAAAAAAATTACCCAGAAAGATGCAATACCTTAAGTTGAATAAAAACATATTCAATACAACCGTCTTAGTTAATAACTCAACAGATTACATCAACATTTCACAAACAAGATGCATTACCTCAAGCATAAACAGTAACAGCAAGTGTGTTGGTAAATTATTTAAAAAGGTCCACTTTTTTCCACTAAAGATCTGTATGCTATAGGCTCTGATACAAATTTTGCCAAGAATACTGAGTATAAAAGCGAGATAACATCCTAAAACACTTCTATGTGTTTGAAAATTTTTGCATAATCTTATATAGAAATCAATGACTTCATAACGAAGACACTAGGAAAAGCTAACTACAAAACTGAGGGACTGTACGCCTTCCTTCCACGGTAACTTTTGAATCATCCTCTTGTTGAGAAAGAAATCAAGTTATGGTTTCCTGACTAGCTGACTCACATCTTACAGTGCAGAATGTTTGAGAAAGAATATCAGTAAAGCTTTCCTGACTAGCTGAATCACATCATATAATGAAAAACGTTTGAGAAAGAAAACCAGTTAGGCTCTCCTTAATAACCGACTCGCATCATACGGTGAAAAATTTTTGAGCAAGCAAGCCAGTTGAGCTTTCATGACTTGCTGACTCACATCATACAATGCAAAATTTTTGAGAAAAAATACCAGGGCTTTCCTCACTAGAGGCCTCACAACATAAGATGAAAAACGTTTTAGAAAGAAAACCAGTAAAGCTTTCCTGACTAACTGACCCATATACTGTGAAAAACGTTTGAGAAAGAAAGCCAGTAAAGCTTTCCTACCTAGTTGACCCACATTATATGTGAAAACGTTTGAGAAAGAAAATAAGTTAAGCTTTCCTTCCTAGATATTTCACATCATATGGTGAAAACGTTTGAAAAAGAAAATCAGTTAAGCTTTCCTGTTTAGTTGACTCACATCATGTGACGAAAAAACTATTCTGTTTCCTAAATTATTTACGAAAAGCATGCTTAAAGAATATTGTAGGTGCTATCTATTTGAGTAAGATGCAAAGAAATGTGGACATAACACTACAATATTAAGGGTTAAGCACAATAGATACCAGACACTACCTGTGTCATGGTACGCAGATGTCTAGTTGATAATTATTTGAATTGAAAAAAAAATTAAATATAACATTAATGCTGCTTAAGATTAAGAGAACTTTGAAGTCCAAGAGCAGTAGAGTAAATTTGCGACCTTTTAGTGCCATTTTTTTGCAAATTGTAACACTGCTGACACTGAGAACAATGGCTCTAAAGGGCAAAAATTAATTCAGTTAAAGGCAAGGATATCAACTCCCTTCATTAATAGTAAAATTGTTTCCTTAAATTTATTTTTCTGGTCAAAAAACACTCTGCCTTTTTGTTTTCGCTCTCTGAATGAGTTTTATTCAATTGAATAACTTCATATTAATAACTACAGTTAATAGAAGGGTTAGCTGTATTCTTGAAGACTATGTTATTGATCAGTTTTAGATTTAAAAATAAATATACAAATATAATAAATTTGCTTTACTACGGTCGTAAAACTGTATATAGATATTTTCTTTTCATATATGTGCTTACCCTTTAAGTACTGTACAGAATAATCTACAAGCTAAAGTGCATAATATTTCCTGAGAACATTATCTACAATAATTTAAAAAACAATAAATATGCACAAGTCATAATTACAACTGGCCAAATTTGTGCTTACTCTTTCGGTACTGTACTTAATAATCTTAATGTCAAAGTTCATAAACATGCCTTAGAACGTCATCTATATTAAATGACAAAACAATAAATATGTACAGGTAATACTTACAACTGGCTTTGAGCGATGAGTGTCTACGCAGTCAATGGGTATCTTGAAGAACTCTACCTTGCAGCCGTAGGCTTGAGGTGTCAACTTGATGAGGGTGTGAAGAGGTACTTTCATATATGGAAGTTCATCTGTAAGTATATATTAAAACTGCACTTAGTTTTTGCAGTCAGGCTGATAAAGGTAAGAAATGAAACTTAAGGAAAATAATTCGAATATGTATTAATATTGTAATTAGCTTCAGAGCAGCTTAAATAAACTGCAAAGGCAAACCATCATAAAAGGAAAAGTCACTAAAAATGCATTAAGTCTTTTCCTTACTCAAAGCATTCGTTCTTGATATTCAAACAATGTAGTTAATTAAGGTCATTAACTTGAATTTTGGGCACCACTAACTCTACAATAATCTTGAGTAAAGCAAGAATATCATTCTTACAAGAGAATAATATTGAATATGACATACAGATATATGCTAACAAAATATGTAATGATACATAAATACTATATACGAAGAACTAACCTGCAGACTTATCCAAGAAATAGGCTAAAACACATCTCAGAACTGCCTGATGACCAACAACCAATACATTTTCTTGACGTTCTAACTCCATTATGACACTTTCGAGTCTCACAACGACATCTTCGTAAGACTCTCCTCGAGGATATCTGAAAAGAAATATGAGTAAGAGGCTCTTTCATTGACACTCATGAATATCATAAAAACAAGGATATGTCAGATGGCTAATTACATTATGCATACGTATAGCCATTAGTGAATGATTATGAGTTGAGTATTGTGATGTTTTACACTGTCTATGTTTGTTAGAGCTACTTTTATGTCCCTGGTGGGAGAATACAACATGTAAAAAAAAAATTTAAAATTTTCTGCCAACATTGAGAGTTTATTAATACATAATGTAATATTTGATTTAGGATGTTTAGTTTAACGTATCAAAAGTAAAATATTTCTCTTTAAATACAAACTCAAACATATTAATGCCTACCTGTACGAGTATTTATTTTGATCACGGGCAGCAAACTCTTCCGGATATTGCTCTTGAATTTCCTCATACATGAGACCCTCACATATACCCTTGAAAATATAGTAACAGAAGAGAAAAAATACCTTAAGTCACAGTGTAGACTATCCAAAGTATAAATCTTCCCAGCCATAAAAAACTGACTTAATTAAAAACATATTCTTTCAGCTGAGGAATATGCGCATATATGTTAAATATATATTGTATTCTTCCAGTTAAAGAATATGCACATGTATGTCAAACTATATTTTTGTATTAAAATTAGCTTTTGATTCTGCTCTCTGCTTATAATACAAGCAAGGGCAAGAATACTGTGAAGTGTTAAAAAAAATAAACTTAATATCTTATGCAAAATAGGCATTACTGCTCTATTACTATGTAACAACAGTTACTAATAACTCCTAATGAAGTGCCGAAAATACATATTTTTTTACTATGTAAAAAAGAGCATTTTATAACGTAGAATCCTCGACTGACATCATTCTGAGTTTCCACCAAAAGCATTTATAATTAATTTTCAAACTGTGACCAATGATTGTGAAATAAAAATATAAAAAGTACATTTATAACAAATAAACAAGTTACTGTGTATTGTACACTTTGCTGTACAGCAAGCAAATGTACATATCACTACAAATATGTCTTTCGATACATATTGACTTGCGACTCATTCATTGGAAAGTATCTCATCTTAAGTCAAGGACTGTCAATATCTCAAATTACAGAAGTTTCTTTATCAGTAGATATGCTGGCTAGTACACTGGTAACGTGCTGGCTTCGCATTCACGAGGTCGAAAGATCGGTTCCCATCCAAGACCGAGAGTTTAAGCTGTTTACTGGCAGGAACTGCTGTGGTTGGGTACCACAGTGGGGGGTTGGGGCTTGCCCCGGCTGACGAATACCCATTGTATTGTAATGGAAATAAAGGTTTATTATTATTATTATTATTATTATTATTATTATTATTATTATTATTATTATTATTATTACTTACAGCATCGATCTCATTAAGGGCCTTCCACCTTTCTTGTGGTGCGTTGATACCAGCAGCTGTTTGTATAGTTCTTTTCATGCTCGATGTCCACACACGAAGATTTGGGATATTCTGACTGGAAATGAACTTTGCCATGGCGTTTGCATACTGTCGTCCACGGTGAGATAGATCGGAGTCTCCTCCAATGCGACCGAGTTGATTGAAGACAGATTCGCCATGCTGGGCATATGATAATTTAAGTGATGAAGCCCATGAGAGGTAGATATAAGATAATAAAAATAAATGAAAAGGAGGATTTCTAAGTTAGAAAAATAGCAGAGGTAAATATCATCTAAAAAAGTAAGCAAAACGAGTTTTGTTATTTATACCAATCTTTGTACTTCAAAGGACTTGACTACCAGGGAAAGAGGAATGAAGGGTTTGCAATCCAATCCTATCTGAAATCCCTTTACAGTATTTTGCCACAGAGTAGCTGATAGAGGTGGGTAAGAATGTGCAGGGTCTGACGAGATCCTGCCAGTCCCGTTTAGTGCAGTTCTGGCCAACTACTAGCATTATGTAAAATGAAAATGGTATAGTTTTGCATTTGCTTCCAAAATTTCTAATGCACAAGAGGTGTTTCAAAGATATGGGACATAAAGATTAAAGTTAGCATTGGTGTCTTTGATGTGTCAGATATATCTAAATATTTTAATTACTCAACAAACTATATAATACCCTCCATTATCGATATCAATGAAGTACTGTATAGCATTTTATTGGAAATCATAATACTGTATAGTATAATGAAAATACTGCTATTAAAATCTGTATCCTATAATAAAAAGATGTTTTTATGAAATGAAATATGATATTCCTGGAGACATAAAAACAGAAAAGTCAGTGATGGAACAGAAAATTCAGTTATACCCGTATGCTCACCCGTGTTACATATATTGAGCGAGGGGTGATGTGTATATTCATAAGGTAATACGCAATACGGCTTTCAATGTGGCCTTCCTGCTTGTGTACCACTACTCGTCTTCCTGCAGAAATGAAAGAAAAAAGAATATTTAACTGGGGAACTCAGATATTCCATATATATGGGAGATAGTAAGGAAGAGTAAAAATGGTTCCTGACATTGAGATTTACCATTTTACAAGTGATATTGATGAATAAGCAAGTTTTTAAACATAATATTACAGCTTAAATGAAGTAGTCTCCGTGGCTAAATGGTACCGTCCGTGACTCTGTGTCGGCAGGTCAAGGGTTCGCGCCCCGTCACGGACTGAGGTTAGTAAGGGCATACACTCAGGGTAACGATTACACATGCCAAAACAAGTCCTTCACAAGAAGGCATCCGTCCTAGCCCTTAGTAGAAAAGGGAGTTCGAGACGTAAAACCGAATCATTACAGTTTAAATGAAGCAAAACAATAAGTTCGAAACTAAAGAGCTTGCGTTACCAGCATCAAAGATTTTCATGAAACTGTAGGCGCTCTCTTTTTCTTCATCCAGCGGCTCGTACGAGATGCGATAGTGTTCAATGCGTTTCAGGAAGTCCTTGACAGCATCTTCCTTTTCCATGTTGGTGTAATCAGGATTGGTGACTTTGCATTCCTGAAAGAGGAGTTTAATTCTGAACTGAATGCTTGTGTAAATACAAAATTATAATAAAAGGGGTCCTCGACTTACGTCACAGTTCTGTTCTTCAAGATGTGTTGTAACCAGATTTTCTGCGTAAGTCACCCACCTATGCTAATGCAGTAATAAGGACAATCTCTAAATTCATATTCATGGTGATGGTTTTCCTTTTCTTAAAAATATTGCCATCAGAAGAATCTGCTTTACACTTGGGAGACATAATACAGGCCAAAAATGATTAAAAAAGAAGCAAAATAATTTATGGAAGATGCATCGTAACAACAAAACATCATAGATCGAGAACCTCATAAACCAAGGACCCCCAGTACTGAAATATCTTCAAGTAAAAACAGGGACGGAGCTATAATTCAAGTTTACAGACAACAAAATGAAAAATTATAAATAGAGATTCATAGTATTAAAGATATTGGAAGGCCTATAGGTCATAGTTTCAAGCTTCATAAAAAAAGTTCCTTGCAGGATGTAAGTTAATGCTATTTGGGGTAAAAATAGTTGATAATCGGAAATCCCTATGTGAGCCAACAGCAAATGCTATATGCATTCTCGGTTTTAAGGACAGATATGATAAGCATTAGTGAGTAGAAAAACTAACCAGGATACAGGGAGTTATGAACATTGGGTTATTTCCTTTGAGTAGAGTAGGTAAACATGCATATACACTGTACATCTACTTGTATACTCATAAAATTAATATTATACTTCATTCTCTCCAAAAGATCTTACTTAGATAATGCATTCCACCATTCCTGATATCTATTATACCATTATAAAGTTTCAGCAATTGCTCATTTCTTATATTCCGGAGTAAGATGAATCACATGACAAAATTTACAGCAGAAACTAGTCTGGACTGAATAAAAAAATATGTTTAGATATTCAAACCATTACAAACTGTCATAAAATCTACAAATACCACTCAATTACATGTACAAGTTAAACTGTGATTGGTTTTACATCACAGACCACCTTTTCTACTAAGGGCTAGGATGGTACCTTCTTGCGAAGGACTTCAATTTTGGCAGGTGTAATTATCACCCTGAGTGAATGCTCTTTCTAATCTCAGAGCATGGCAGGCCCCAAACCCTCAACCTGACGAAACAAAGTGGCGAGCGTTGCCACTTTGCCATGGTGATTAATGGTATTTTATCATTCCTCTGTCCCTCCCATTAAGCAGGTTAAAATATGTCTTTCTTAGGCTTACGAAAAGAGCTGTACCATTATATTCGTCTCAATGATGTTCGGATCGCTGCATATTGACTCAATGAAGAAGAGTTTGTATCCCATACGTTCACATATAACGTGGTGAATGAGTTGCCTGCGCTCTATGTTGGAGTTTGTTGCATCGTAGACCGCTACCATGCCACCAGATTTCAAGAACTCGCACACATCCTGAAAACAGAATAGTAAAATTTAGAATTCAAAAATTAATATAACCCAGTGGTATCTTGCCATTATTTTAACAGCTTAGAATAAATATTTTTTTATATTTAAGTATAGGATGTAGCTTCTATAAAGTATACAAAAAGAAATTAGAATTTAGGTTTGGAACAACTGGGTCACTGATCGAGTAGAAATTACTGCCTCATCACAAATGCATTTTAGGACGTTCAGTGCAAAAGAGTAAGGAAAAATGTGCCCAGAAAACGACATTTGTACAAAAAATTTCTGAATGATACAAAAATATATCAAACGGCACAATATATGTAATATTAGAAATGGTTTCTGGATGTAAAATAGTAACATTCGGAGTTTCCCAGTTAGAGAGATTATCTGACCTGCAATGCATCCAAAGCACACTTGTTGCGTATGTTTGTACCTTCCTGGTTCCCTGGGTGGAAGAAATCATGCCCCTGGTAGCTTCCAATTGCTTGACGTCTGTAGTCCCCAACATTGAACACTGAGAGAAAAGAAATGCCACTTTTAATGACCAGTTTTACTTACTAGACACATACAGTCTAGCATATGAAGATGAATATGGTTAGGTTTCTGAAGCTAATTTCAAGGTTTACAGGGATACTATACAAATACAGGTTAGCATATGACATAACATGGTTAGATTTTTTAAGCTAATTCCAGGTTTACAAGTATACAACATACATACAGTCTAGCATATGAAGATAAACATGGTTAGGTTTTTGAAGCTAATTTCAAGGTTTATAGGTATACTATACACATACATGTTAACATATGACATAACTTGGTTAGATTTTTGAAGCTAATTTCCAGGTTTACAAGTCTACAACACACATACAGTCTAGCATATGAAGATGAACATGGTTAGGTTTTTGAAGCTAATATGCAGGTTTACAAGTATACAACACACAGGTTAGCATATGAAGATGAACTTGGTTAGGTTTTTGAAGCCTTGCTGGTGAACCAATACTTTTCCTGGACTTCTTTTCTGTGATATAAGAAGCTGATATAATCATCCTAATATTACTTAAATAAAGGTCTTTTGGACTTAAAAGGAACTGGCCTGGTCATATAGAAGAAAAAAAAGTTTTTCTTAAGTTACAGTTCTTTTCCTATGCCGACATCTGTGCAGAATTTTCAAGCGCATTTGTTACACATCTATAATTCCCCTTCATATCTGACAACTCGCAACACTTTCCATCTAATTTCTCCTTGAATTCTTTCTCATCGTTAACTTTTTTTTCATCCTGTTATTTTTTTTTACTGTTTATCATTCTCTTATTTCTACCTTGTCCTAGAGCTTCTACTTTTCCTAAATATTTTCTTGGTGCCTGGGCCAGATGAGGGCAAGTTTCTTTACCCGTTCCAGTATCACACTCGTAAAAATGTGCCATGGATTGTTAATGACCTAATGCAGACATAATAAGCAATAATATTAATTCATCTACATGATTACTCATACCTACGGGTCAAACATGACCCGTTCCCCCCCTAAGGTTGTATACCTACAATAACAGCAATAAACTTCTAAGAGATAGACCCCAAAGATGTGCTCTTGCACAAAGAGTGTTGAAAACCCTCGACAGATATACTGAAATTCCTCTCTCTCTCTCTACCTGGGATGCAATTAGCTCACCCACCTTTTGTGGGCAGTCCGACCCAGTTGAGATACCTGGCCAGCTTCATAGCAATGTAAGTCTTCCCTCGGGCAGGTAAACCTACCATTGCCACGACATGCGGGATGTTCACATACTCCATGCCCGATTCTGAAAAGAAAATAATAATAATAATAATAATAATAATAATAATAATAATAATAATAGTTCTGGAGTCTCTCTCTCTCTCTCTCTCTCTCTCTCTCTCTCATAAAATAATAAAATAATCTTTCTCTCTCTCTCTCTCTGGAAAATATCAGAACTAATTTCGCAACGTAGTCTAGACATGAGAATGAAAGTTTCAATAAACACTGACATTAAAACTAAACTTGATATAAAGGTTTAAAAACATGATACAGTCATATACTGTACCTGTACAGAAAAGTACAAATTTTGTCATTACATGTAACTGAAAACTAATATTTGACCCTTTTCTATAAATCCGTTTATATTTAGGCTTATTCGAAGAATGGAACCATTATTAAAAGCAAATTTATGCACGAATTAAATCCAAGTTTGTTACCCAAGTTAAGCGGGCAATGAATACATAATTATATTGATTTACGTTTAAAATTAGCCATATATACTTGTATTAGCAACCTAATAATTTGACTTATTATAATAATAATAATAATAATAATAATAATAATAATAATAATAATAATAATAATTATTATTATTATTATTATTATTATTATTTTCATTATTATTATTATTATTATTATTATTATTATTATTATTATTATTATTCAAACACAAGTCAAAACACGGGTCGATGAATATAGCTTTTTTATTTTAGAAGCGTAGGGTGTAGTCTCTCTCTCTCTCTCTCTCTCTCTCTCTCTCTCTCTCTCTCTCTCTCTCTCTCTCTCTCTCTCTCTCTCTCTCTCTCTCTCAATATTCATTTAAGTAACCTTTTGATGTAGAGAATAATACATCTGAGAGAGAGAGAGAGAGAGAGAGAGAGAGAGAATGAAAGCTGATATAGACGGAATCGTTTTTGTATTTTTTTTTTTACCGTTGTAAATATTATGTTAGGCTATGGCGTCATATGATTCTATAATTATCTACAGGGCATAAAATAAATAATTAAATAATGCAATATAATATTTACTTATTTCATAAATAAATAATTAATTTAGTTGTATCACAATAAACTTATATTAAAACGTAGCAAAAAATATGAATCCAGAATTAACATTTTGTAAGCGTCTCTCTCTCTCTCTCTCTCTCTCTCTCTCTCTCTCTCCTCTCTCTCTCAAAATCCTAATACTAGGAATAACATATCCTTGAGTTGCCTTTCTACGGTACCCAAGGAATGTGGAGATGCAAGTCTTTCTCACCCAATACTACTACTACCACTACTACTACTACTACTACTACTACTAATAATAATAATAATAATAATAATAATAATAATAATAATAATAATAATAATAATTATCCCGTTCTGTCACCACCATAATTATAGAAAACGTATTATTATTATTATTATTATTATTAGAACTGAAGCAGCCTCTGGCCAATATGGGTAACAGGTATACGCACAGAAAACGGACGCATTGAGAATAAAGAAAACGGAAGCTTTACATTTAAAGAAAATGGGTAAGTGCCACACCGACTGGCACTCCCGCGCATATTAACAGCTTCGTACCGTACTTTTCAAGGCCATTGGGTAGAATGAGAGAGAGAGAGAGAGAGAGAGAGAGAGAGAGAGAGAGAGAGAGAGAGAGAGAGAGAGAGAGAGAGAGAGAGTAATAATAATAATAATAATAATAATAATAATCCTTTATTCCAATGTACATTGGGTATTTAAATAAGATACATATATATTCCAGATAGACATCTGTGGTGTACGATATAGACATACTAAAACAAACAAATCATAAAGATGAGTGTACCATTAAAATTTACAAGTAAAATCTTCCTTTAAGAGCAACTTCTTAAGATTATATTTAAAAGTATACACTGAACCAGCATTTTTTAGTTCTCTGGGAAGCTGATTATATAAATGAGGTCCACGAATGTTTATATCTCTTGAGCCAATATCAGTTTTAGACCTTCGTACTAATAAATCTTCCCCTTGACGGGTAGTTAACCCGGTAACTGAGCTTACTGTAGAAAAATTATATAAGCAATCAGGAATATTGTTTCTTAGTATATTAAAAACAAAGGTACATATATCAAAAACATATTTATCTCTAATCTTTATCCATTCTAGATCTTTTAAAACAGGAGAGAGAGAGAGAGATTCACTTGAGTTAAATCCTTTGTTCGAAGAACTACAGAATATTGCATTAAAATAATATCAATAGTTAATCTTTCAAGTATTTTGTTTTCGTTTATGAATAGCTTCATATTCCGTTGGGTCTAATGTGCTGGCGACAACTGTATTCTGCTCCCCTATTCTGTTTAGTCGGCTCATACGGAAAGGCAGTGAAAACGTTTTTTTTTTTTTTTTTTTTTTTTTTACACCATAAGGAATACGTTTTATCGTAAAATATAATGTCTACTGTTGAGGAACGCTATGGTATAAGGTGTTTCTAACTCTGACACGCACATACATGATATATGTATGCGTGGGTTTGTGTGTGCGTATGTGCGTGTGATTACCTAATTGTGTTTTCGGGAAAGAGCCCAAAGCTCGTATCTACCCGTCTCCTAATCGGTTCCATTTTGTACTTAGTGATACTTATCATACCTGTCCTTAAAACTATGGATTGAGTTAGCATTAACTGCCTCCTCGCTTAGCCAATTCCAAGTATCAACTACTCTTACACTGAAAAAGTACTTCCTTACATCCTGCAAAGAAGTGTGTGTGTGCTTAAGGGTATTTCTACTTAAGAGGGTTCAAGATAGTCGTACTGTATTATATTTATATGTTTAGTGACAAAATATTACAACAGTATTACATATATATATATATATATATATATATATATATATATATATATATATATATATATATATATATATATATATATATATATATATATATATATATATATATATATATATATATATATATATATATAATTTTTTTTTTTGCACAAAACAGCATAATTACTAGAAACAATATTTCGTCCATCAAAAATCTTAGCCTAAAGAACACTACAAATATTCTCACAAACTTACCAACAAAAGTAAAAAATCATATTTATCTTAATGCCTAATTCTGAATTACAGTTAGAAGAATAGACTACATCCCAATTATTAAAATTTAACCAATAAATACAAAAAAAAATCAATGCTTTCCTCATAACAAAGTTGAATCTCTTCCTTATCTGTACAAATTTAGTACTTCATAAATATACTACCACAACTCGGTAATATGAAGCTCCTCATTCAAAAGTGATTGAACACTCAGACAGTTTAACATATTATATATGTATTTTCA
>JAXCGZ010010243.1:0-39982 GCA_037179515.1 Halocaridina rubra | reverse complement strand
AGTAATACGAACAAGTACAGTATCGCAGTCGTGCCTGCGTATGAGCGCGTATATGGCAGTACCCACAAATAAAATGTCGTAAGTAATACGAACAAGTACAGTATCGCGGTCGTGCCTGCGTATGAGCGCGTATATGGCAGTACCCACAAATAAAATGTCGTAAGTAATACGAACAAGTACAGTATCGCGGTCGTGCCTGCGTATGAGCGCGTATATGGCAGTACCCACAAATAAAATGTCGTAAGTAATATTCTGGAGTGTTACCAAAAGGGCACAGATCCTATGCAAAATACACCAACAATAAGCTAACAGCTTACTAGGCAGCCAGATTACACATTTCTACTAGTAATGAGAAAATTTATTTTCATGTGACAACTCAGACACATGAAAGGCTTAGCCTAGGCTCGATAAATGACACCAAAGTTTTTCTTCCAATCTATAAGCAGTCAATGCAAAATACTTAATATGCTTTCTCCCAATTCCTAATTCCAAGGAAATATAAACAATTCCTAACAAGTATCACCCTTTAACGGATATATAAAACACGAATGCTTTAAAACTCAATCTTATCACGCAAATAAATGAAATTTTATATAACACGTCTTCTCGTCATGCAAAATTTCTAAAGTCTGTTACCACATAATCTCATGTAGATTTCCTGAAATATTGTTTACCACATGGGAAGCAAGAAAATATTAGTTACCATAATTAATATTGAAAATAACGAAAAATTTCTTATCCGCAACGTTCGAGCGCGAAAATTTTCGTGTGCAGCTTATAATTCATTCATTTCAATAATCGAGCCAATGGTAATCGGGTTTCATGTGCAATCTTAAAAAGCAAAATAAAAATAAATTTATAAAATCAGTCTGTCTGTTCGGGTCCCTGTTCGGGCGCCAATCTTGTGGGGATTTAATGATGCTCGAGTGTTGTTAAGATTCTGTTTTACTAAGGGGACTCAAAGTACCGAGCTCGGTTTAGAGCTCACAAACAGACAGGACAGATATTTGTACTTGAACACCCCATTTCTATTACCATTAGTCGGTTAAATGAAACTCAGAATTCAACTTTCTTTTAATTTTGGAAATGCAATGACATTAAAAGAATTGAATTAAATTTCTCAAATTAAATTTTATGAAATGCTGCCTCGAATCCCGGAGGTGGTGAGTATGATTTTGTTTCCCGGCACCACGGACGTATGCCAAGACTTTGGCCTCAACTCGATGATTACCTCTGTCACACAGGCAGAGTAGAATACAGGACACTGCAATTTCAGAAACAGAAATGACACACTGTTTATAATGGGAAACTGAAAGCATGAGCACACATATAATGAGTTTCCAATGTCATTCTACTGGATGAATATATATTGGTTATTCACAGCTAACCAGAAATATTTATGCTACCATAATAGCATACAAAACCATTAATTCTTTACTGGTTTTAAGAAAACAATATATTCACAATAAATGAAGAATAAGCAAGACAAATACAGTACTGTATGTATTCCTTAAATAGTGGGCAACCACAAAAGTTGCAATGCTTATTACTGATTAATAATTAATATGGTAACACTCTATTTAGGATAAAGGAAGAATCTACGAGATAAATACAGTATTCATTCACTTTTAGTTATCAAGAACTTTGCAATGAAAAAAAAGGGTGCAAAACCACCTTTTGAGGTATTTGCAACTTATAACTCAAAACACTTTATCCCCAACATATGAAGAATTAGCAAGATAAATACGGTATGCATTCATTAAATTGTGGTTAACAAGAAATATTTGCAAAGCCAACTGGGAAAAATTACCTTTTAAATATTTGCAATTTTGTTTTTTGGCAAATAGCTTTATTGACGAGTTTTTGACGTAAAACACTTTATTTACGATGATAGAAAGGGGTGAAATGAAATTAGAATTTATTAGGAAGAGAGATAGATTTTTACGGGCTCATAACCAGTCTTCAGAGGATGAGATTTTCGTTTATCACATTCAGTGAAAAGAAACTTCTCAGCAATATATATCAGCTGTAATTTACAGGTTAAGGAATTAACTTTGGCATGTGAGATTCCAGTTTGGTAATCTACAAAATTTCGTGTGTATTGGAATGAAATGAGAATAAAAATCCATAAGATTTATCCAGTAACGAATGTAACTAATTCTCGAAAATAAACCAATTTGCTTGACCCACGAGCTTTACCATACACTATCCCTCACCTTGTTGTGCTAGATGAATTCCTGTGAAGATGCCACGTAATTAAGATTTGAAATAAACTTAGACTGCCCAGGCGAGATGTTCCCTCCGGGCAGTCTCGGCGCCAAAAGAGAGCGTCTCCTTGTTCCTCCTGGTGAGTTCATCTGTAGGATACATTTCTAGAGCAGTAATTGGCTCTGATATCATTTTAAGGACTATTTTAGTGGTGGTCCCTGGCAGGCAATTTTAGCAGAGATGCAAGGGAGAGATAGTATTTTTAGGTGCAACAAGTGGAAGCAAATAAAATAAAACGAGAATAATAATGAAAAGTTAGGTTACTGGTTCTTTTTTCTCTCTCATAATTTTCTTGGCTCGTAGCAGACAGAAAAATAGGAGCAGCCTCTATATCGGGGCTATACTTCTACACGTACAAGAAGAGTGAATAAGGTATTTAAAATTAGCTATAAGCTAAAATACAAATTGCAAATAATCATAATCTGCGAAAGTCAAGAAGTGGGAATTAATTTTTTTAGTTAGAAAATAACAGTTATGTTAAAGGGAATTATTTTTTTTAGTTAGAAAATAACAGTTATGTTACTAATTTATTTGATAAGGCATCTAACAGCCTCTGTTGACATTGAGCGAAACACTCTGTCACAAATTTATTCACAATAAATGAAGAATGAACGAGACAAATACAGTATGTATTCCTTAAACGGTGGGTAACCATAAAAGTTTGCAATGCCAATAGGGCAAAATTACTTATTAATTATGTACAATTTATATGGTAAAACACTTTATTTACTATAAAGGGAAAATCTGCAAGATAAATATGTAATTATTCACTTTTGGTTAGCAAGAAATATTTGCAGTGCAAAAAGGGCAAAACCAACTTTTGAAGTATTTGCAACTTATAGCTCAATACACTTTATTCCCAATATATGAAGAATCAGCAAGATAAATACAGTATGTATTAATTAGATTGTGGTTAACAAGAAACATTTGCAATGCCAACAGGGCAAAATTACTCAATCATTATTTGCAATTTATAGCAAAAACTGTTTATTTAAATGATTAATTTGCAATTATAGATAAAAAAAACACTTAATTTATGGGTATTGACGTAAAACACTTTATTTACGTTGATAGAAGGGGTGAAATGTAATTAGAATTTGTTAGGAGAAGGGATAGGTTTTTACATGGTAATGAGCAGTCTTCTGGGAATGAGATTTTACTCTGGCACCCTCTATAAAAGAAATTTCTTATCAATGTATATCGACAGTAATTTCCAGGTCAAGGAATTAAATTTGGCAAATGAGATTTCGGTTAGGTAATCTACAAAAGTTCGTTTTGTATGGGAATGGAATATGAGAAAAATTTCTTAAAATTTGACCAATAAAGAATTTAACCAGTTTCTTGAATTCCCAATTTGCTTGACCAATGAGCTTTACCATACACTATCTCTCACCTTGTTTGTGCCTGATGAATTCCTGTAAAGGTGCCACGTTAAAAAAGTTTGAAGTAAGCGGGACTGCTGAGGCGAGATCTTGCCTCTGGGATGTTTAGCTGCCAATTCAGAGTCATCAAGCGTCCCTCTTGGTGACGGCCGTCATTCAGCCCCCAGGGATGTATATTCAGAGCAGTAACTGGTCATATAATATTTGAGGGCTACTGTAGTGGTGGTGCCTGGCAGGCAATTATGGCAGAGATGCAAGGGAGAGACAGTATTTTAGGTGCAACAAGTGGAAGCAAAAAAAAAAAACTATAAATATTTGGGGCAAAATAAGTTACTGGCAAACAATCTCCAGAATGTTCTTTGCATTCTAGGAGATGGAATTTTTACTATTCAAATAATAAAGAATCTACTGAGATGTAGCTAGACAGGCTAATGACATATCAGCAAGGTCAAATTTATAACAAAATTATTAGCAAGAGCAATTTTTATAATCTAACAATATTTATCGGCAAAACAATTTTATAATAAGAAAATTGCGTAAACCACGTATCTATGACCTCGTTCATGAGAAAAAAAGAAGGAGCAGAACACACAAAAATAAGGAGGGGATATTTTTATATTGGGATCATGCTTTCTAGAAGGCTAGCCATCCGGTAGTGTGGAGGTCAAATACCTAAGACTTGGGTCGCACGGATTTTATTCATAGAGCAGTTCACTAAAGTGTTTGCGCCAACTGTGAAGAAATATCTTGAGGAAAAAGGTTTGCCCCTTAAGTGTCTTCTCATAATGGACAATGCTCCTGCTTATCCTCCAGGTTTGAGAGAAAGCCTTTCTATACAATACGAATTCATAAAAGTCAAATTTCTGCCTCCCAACACCACTCCCCTCCTCCAGCTTATTGTCCAGCAAGTCACTTCCAATTTTAAGAAGCTGTATACAAAGGGTCTATTTGCCAGGTGTTTCAAGGTCACCAATGACACGAATTTGACCCTTCTTTAATTGTGGAAAGACCACTTCAATATCGTTCACTGCATTAGCCTCATTGACAAGGCCTGGAAGGAGGTCATATACTGCACATTGAACTCCTCCTGGAGGAAAGTTTGGTCAGTTTGTGTGACTGATAGTGACTTTGAGAGCTTCAAACAGGAGTTATCATTTAATATTGTAAACGAAATTGTGGCCATGGGCAAAAGTTTGGGCTTGGAGGTCAATGAGGAAGATATGGAGGAACTGGTGGAGGATCACAAACAAAACCTTAGCTCCGAAGAACTATTAGAGGTGCAACATGAACAAAGGAAGACTCTCCAAGAGGAGCAGGCATCGGAGGAGGAGGATGATATGATAAAAATTTCCAGTGAAAAGTTTAAAGAAATTTTTAGTCAGCGGAGTGAGGTGCAGGCTTGTATTGAGACTACAGTGATCCCTCATTTATCGCGAGGGTTAGGTTCCGGGACCCGTCGCGATAGGTGAATTTTCACGAAGTAGCAACACCTTAAATTGATATTTTTTTTTTTTTTTTTTTTTTTTTTTTTTTTTTTTTTTTTTTTTTTTTTTTAAGATTATTGTGACACCAGGATGGACCAAAAAATTATAAAATAAAACAGCCTTTATCAGGCTGTAAAGAGAAACAGATGGAGAGTGTAATGACATGTCAGATGTGAAGGGATTATAAAAGATGTGTAATGAAAATCCAGCTCTCTGCTGGGTTTTAATATACCTCTGCATTACTCTCATGATGTCTATTCCAAAAATTCTCCTTAGATCTTATTATTATTATTATTATTATTATTATTATTATTTTTAACAATAATTTTCCTTTGATGATGATTGTGGAGATTATTATTATTATTATTATTATTATTATTGTTATTATTATTAATATCAATATTATTACGAATTTGTAATTAAACCATTATTTTTACATTAAATAATGTAATTTTGGTTGAATGAACAAGAGTTATTTAAAAATTCTCTCTTTCTCTCTCTCTCTCTCTCTCTCTCTCTCTCTCTCTCTCTCTCTCTCTCTCTCTCTCTCTCTCTCTCTCTCTCTCTCTCTCTCTCTCTCTCTCTCTCTCTCTCTCTCTCTTTTTCTCTCTCTCTCTCTCTCTCTCCCCAACATTCTATTCTACCCAACCCCCCACACTCTCTTTGTCCCAGCCAACTAGAGAGGGGCACTGTACACAGTAATTAAAGTAAATAAACCAACAGATGTACAAACAATGATGAGCCCTTAATATTAATGATAATAATAATAATGATGAAAATAATCTCCACAATCATCATCAAAGGAAAATTATTGTTGCCAATAATAATAATAATAATAATAATAATAATAATAATGATAATAGAATAGACATCATGAAAGTAATGCAGAGGTATATTAAAACCCAGCAGAGAGCTGGAGATTCATTACACATCTTTTATAATCCCTTCACATCTGACAGGTCATTACACTCTCCATCTCTGTTTCTCTTTACAGCCTAATAAAGGCTGTTTTAATTTATCATTTTTTGGCCCATCCTGGTGTCACAATAATCTTAATTTTTTTTTTCCTCCCCCCCCCCCCAAAAAAAAAATCACGATATAGTGAATTCGCTGGAGGTGAGTCGCGATAGATCGAGGGGTTACTGTAATTGCTCGGACAAAACTGTGAGTAACATAGCAGCGAACATTTACAGTGTTAACGCCCTGGCTTCACATTCACGAGGTCGAAAGATCGGTTCCCGTCCAAGACCGAGATTTTAAACTGTTTCCTGGCAGGTACTACTGTGCTTGGACACCACAGTGGGGGGTTGGGGCTTGCCCCGGCTGATGAATACCCATTGTATTGGAATGGAAATAAAGGTTTATTATTGTCTCACTTTAAGAAAACATATCAGCAAAGAAAAAGACAAATTTCTATGGATTGTTTTCTTGTGCCACTAGTCAGAGAACCACCTTCCAAAAGAGAACATAGAGAGAAAACACCAGGCTTGCAGCCTGCACTTGAGCAGTTACCTGACGTTTTTATGGAAGGGAACTCTCCTTCAAAGAAGTAGTCCTCCTCTACCTCCACCACCATCCACGTGTGCCAGCAACAATCAATCACAAATGTAAATACAGTAGTGTACCATGTTTTCTATCAGTAGAGTAAAATTCCTTTCTACTATTAATGTAATTTTCCTTTACAGGTGTATTTACTCATGTTTATACTTACAACAAAATTTTAAATGTATATTTATGGTAATGGGGAACTGATTTATTTGTTTAACATGCATTCCAATGCGAAAAATGGTTTTGCCTCACAAATTTTTCAAATCACGAATAGGGTGTAGGAATAAATTAGATCTTTGTGACTATATATATATATATATATATATATATATATATATATATATATATGTATATATATATATATATATATATATATATATATATATATATATATATATATATATATATATATATATAGTGTTCCCTCGCTATATCGTGGCTCACCTATCACGAATTCAGTGCATCGTGGATTTTATTTGGCAAATATATATATATATATATATATATATATATATATATATATATATATATATATATATATATATATATATATATATATATATATATATATATAATTTTTTTTTTTTTTTTTTTTTTTTTTTTCACACCAGGACGGGCCAAAATATAATAAAATAAAACAGCCTTTATCGGCCCTGGGCACTAAGAATACATAAAGTAAAGAGAAACAGAGATGGAGAGTGTAATGACCTGTCAGATGTGAAGGGATTATAAAAGATGTGTAATGAATATCCAATTCTCTGCTGGGTTTTAAATATACCTGATTTTTGTGGAGATTATTATTATTATTGTTATTATTATTATTGTTATTATTATTATTATTATTATTATTATTATTAAGGGCTTATCATTTTTGTACGTCTGTTGGTTTATTTACTTTAATAACTGTGTACAGTGCCCTTCCCTAGTTGGCTGGGACAAAGAGAGTTTAGGGGGGTTGGGTAGAATAGAATGTTGGAGAGAGAGAAAGAGAGATGCATCCTTCTAAAGTTCCATCGGGAAATGAAGACAGAGAGTGAATTTAAAATGGAGGGAATTTTATTATTAGATCTCTCTCTCTCTCTCTCTCTCTCTCTCTCTCTCTCTCTCTCTCTCTCTCTCTCTCTCTCTCTCTCTCTCTCTCTCTCTCTCTCTCTCCTCTCTCTCTCTCTCTCTCTCTCTCTCTCTCTCTCTCTCTCTCTCTCTCTCTCTCGTTTTTTGGGAGGTTTATCTAATTCTCAAGATTATAGTATTATTAATATTCCTTGGTTCTAAACATTATTCTATCTGCACGAAATCTTAACATAAATAGTGTCAGCTGAGAGAGAAAAAAATGTATACAATTCGTTCAAAGAAAACGTATATCATACTGTATTCATGGGAAACTTAAATGAAATATCTATATTCTCTACACGCTATTTCCCTGACAGTATTATATCGAAAGTTTGTTTGCTGTTTGACAGAGAGAAAGAGAGAAACATCTTTAATTAACTCTTGTTAATTCAACCAAAACTACATTATTTACTGTAAAAATAATGGTTTAATGACAAATTCGTAATAATAATAATAATAATAATAGTAATAATAATCTCCACAATCATCATCAAAGGAAACTAATTATCGCCAATAATAATTATAATAATAATATCTAAGGAGAATTTTGGGAATAGACATCATGAAAGTAATGCAGAGATATATTAAAACCCAGAAGAGAGCTGGATATTCATTACACATCTTTTATAATCCCTTCACATCTGACAGGTCATTACTCTCTCAATCTCTGTTTCTCTTTTCTTTATGTATTCTTCATGCCCAGGCCCGATAAAGGCTGTTTTATTTTATTATTTTGTGGCCCGTCCTGATGTCACAATATTAAAAAAAAAAATTAATACAGTGCTCCTACTTCATGTTTTTTCACCTATCGCGGCCCGTCCCGGAACCGAATCCCTGCGATAAACGAGGGAACACTGTGTGTGTATATATATATATATATATATATATATATATATATATATATATATATATATATATATATATATATATATATATATATATATACTTCTCAACTTTTGAATATCCAGGGATATGAATGATGTGTGTGTGTATACGAAAGAGAGAGAGAGAAAGAGAAGAAAAGTTATTTGTGCTACCGTCTCACAACAACAACACCGACAATAATGATAATAATAATAATAATAATAATGATGACAATAATAATATGTATGATTGAGAGAGAGAGAATGAGTGCATGAAATATTCTTTGCTTAGGTGTCAGTTCAGTATCTCACAGCAATAATAATAATAATGATAGTAATAATAATAATAGTAATAATAATAATAATAATAATACAACTGATATAAGAGAGAGAGAGAAAGAAAACTCAGGCAACTTATTTCCATGCTTTCATATATGCCTGTGTGTATGTATGTGTCTAATGTACACATACTATGTACATAGCTAGAAGAGGAATATGGCTTGGGTTATGCCAGATTGGGGAGGGGTAGCAACCAACTTTTATTTCAACATGAATGGCCTAAGTGTAGCAAGCATAGTCTATTATGTATTTATTTGATAGTAATAATAATAATAATAATAATAATAATAATAAATATAATAATACACATACATAAGATATATGCATGTGTTCATGTGTTTGTATATAATACAGCACAATTCATTGTTGTATTTATTACTTATGCAATTACTATTCATTACATTATTATTGCTATAATGATAATACTAATTCTAATAGTAATAATCTTAATGATAATAATAATAATGGATGAAGCTGACTGAATCCATGAAAGAGAGAGAGAGAGAGAAGCATTATCTTTCTGTATGTATGTAATGCAGTTACTATAGCTTGTCTATTTTACATATTAATAAAGCAACTATTGGTATGTTTCTTTTTCTGTACCTATTAGAGACACTAAATTTAATTTTAAATTTTATTTAAATAAAAATAATGAGAGTAAGTCCATAATAAATAACAAAGAATAATAAATTATACCATTATGGGCCCCAATCTACAGCTGACTTAATCCATGAAAGAGATAGAGAGAGAATTTGCTAGTTTCTCTCATTAACCAAGTGAGGGAAAAAGTGATAGAGCAAGAGAGAGAAGTTTACTGGTGTTGCAGCATTTATATCTATCCTGCTTTAAATGTGATATGGCCTTGGTTGTTCCAAGCTTTAGAGGTAAATGAACACATTTAAGTTGTATATTGTTGCAAATTTAATCTTAGTTTGCAATTTCATTAATGTCAAACTTATGACACTTTTCAGAACCCACTTTTGAACACATTGAAGAACTGGAAACTGAGGAACTCTCTGCTGAGAACTCTTCAGATGAAGAGGATATTGATATTCCTATTCCTTTGCCGCTGGAAATACAGGATGCATCTATTTCTGAAAATGGATCACAAGACATTAATGGTAGTCCTGAACTTCATCATAGTACTTCCTCCAAATCTCAAGTTCTGTTAAATGAAACGCATGATGCTTCATCCTCCCCCTATCAAGCTAGGGACCGGCTTGGTGGGTGTTTATTAATGGAAAATAATGAAACTTCATCGTCCTCACTTCCTCATTCTAATTCAAAGAAAGATATTCCTGAAAGGATGGCCTGTGAAATGCTTTCTGTACAGTCAAGAATATGTTCATCAGTGGAGAGAGTGGAAAGACACTTAGGTGGAATTGAGACCCATTTAAAAGCAATTTCATCATTTCTTGAAAAAATAGCTAGACAGAAGCATTCCTAATTTAAAGCATATGCTACTAGGAAGTAATTAGAAACTCCTTAGAAATCAGCCGCATTGAATGAACATGCTAAGAATATTATGATTGTGTTGAGTACAAATCTGAAACTTGTTGAAAACTGCCTTGATGTGTCATTTTTTATATGATGCCTTAATTAGCGTGTTGGAAATTTTGAAAACATTTGAAAACAAAATTTACGTAGCCTCCTCTACAGTTGGCTGAAAATATTTTTTGTGCTGTAGTTGCACTTCTTTTAGTAAGACAGTGGGTTAATATAAAACTATCTTATTAGCATTAGACATTGTGCAAATATTAGTGAATGATATCATACCCATGCTTTATTTAAGATTAAATATTATGATCTCCATGTTATGATTAGCTAAGTAACATGGTTGTGATTTTAGTATTAATTTTTAAAGTTAACAAGACCGTTGTTTGCATGAACTGTGTTGATAGTATTATGATAAATTATAAATATATAATTATTATTTATTCTCATATCATTTTATAAAGTAGTGACTTCAGGGTATCCACAGCTGAAGTTTATTTAAAAGTAATTATCTAAATACTTTAATAAAGTTATATAATTTTAAATTTACACAAATATATTTTGGTTAAGTTACTGTAGTAGGAGTGCATTGGCTTGTTACCTCAATACTCAGAAAGGAATATTCTGAGTTTAGGAGTTTTAAATAATATATGAGTTGGGGAGGATGTTTCTATGTCAGATATAAGTTCAAATGGTAAAATCGTTTGTAAGCAAACTGAAATTGCTGCACTTAGAGGTTTGTAAGACATGTGAAGGCACCCTACTGCTGTAGCATGTATATATAGGAAGAATTTAGGTCTTTGATCATTTGTTTCTCATTGTAACACCTCAGTGTATTAAATTATACTTGAAATGAATCTCATCAGCAATAACTTTTGTTGCATTTACAACCCATAAAATTTCTGGTATCCAATGGTGTCATGTTATCAAATCACCTTGTATTGTTTTAAAATCAAATCCACTGGCTTTAAAATATCATATATACCAGATCTGATGAGCAGCTAAAATTAAACTTATGTTAGTGTACATATTATCTCACTATAAAATACACAATAAACTTATTCTTCAACTCATTACCAATAATAAATCCTTAATCTTATTAAAAGCAAGGGCCATTGTGCTTTTGAACATAATTGAACACTGAATATTGCTTTATTAGAAAGCTCTTCTTTTTAGTGCCATATTCACTTTTGCCATTTCCCAGTCACAGGTTAAATGTCGAGTTCTCATGAAGAAGACGCCCTTCTTTATTATGCTGCTGAAAAGGTGCACCATGTAGAGTTACAAAGCACCCTTCTTTCCACAGTTTTTTAACTGCCTTATGGGGTGGCTTAATATCATGTAAGTTGACCATTTTGTGAAATATACTCTCAGACGAATTTTAAGCTACTGTTATATTAGAGTTATTTAAACCTTCAGAGCAGTTAAATTTGTACTTCTGTGTCCATGCATTTTTTCCTAAAAAGTATGTGTTTGGATTTGTTCTGTTAGACATTTCTCTAATGCAGTTTCATAGCATTCTGATATAAAGGTATCTTTATATTTAAAAAGCAACAAGTGTTCTGTTTGAAATATAAAGACTACAAGAGGGAGCATTTTTTTTGGGTCCAGTGATTATGATTTTTTTCAGCACGACGCCATATCCTGCTGCAGCTAGCAGGGTGATCGCAATTGGAAAAAATGGAAAGCAGCAGATATTAATCTTACCCTGCCTCTCATAACGTCCCTCATGATGTGTTTATTGGCAAAGAAAATAAAAAGATATGATACCATGCCTTTGCATCTGCTGTCTATTTTAGTTGGTTCATAAGAGCTGCTTGGTTAATGAGTCACTTCAATACCCTTCCCATGAGCTATTGTGTGACAACAACAAAAAATGTAAGGAGGATGTACTAACTATCCCTTTGCTTCAGTTATCGCTTTTAGTTTGGCTTGAAAAAGGTGGGTATGCGAGGGTGTCATTCTATTTCCCCCCACTACTCCTTTTCATGCCTCTTATGCAGAAAATATGAGGGTGGAATTCATTACATGCAAAGTTCCATACATCAGTAATGTACCTGTATTATTGGTAATTTTCATTACTTAAGCAGTTAGTCACTGACTCTGTCATCAAGTTTTAGATGAATCAAGAACCCAATTTGAACTTTATGTAGAAGTAAAGGAAATCTTTATTTCCGGAATGAGCAAGCTTCCAGATTACCAAAATGTAGTGGATATCAATTCCATAGTAGTCCATGTAGTCATCTTAGCTGCATGAATATGTATTTTTTTATGCTTGTAGGGGTGTAGTTAATTCCAAATGTTTTTTAAGAGCAGTTAATATGAGCTTTAATGTTTTTGAATGTGGTGGGTAGGTCTGTATATTAAATCTAGGTGGAGGACAAAATTTTACTCATAAGGTATCTGAATTACCTTTCTGTCTGATTGCAGAGATGTACTTTTGATTGGGTAATAATTTCTTATATTTGTAAGCCCAAAAGGTGTGGATGAGTATGTCAGTAATATTGTTGTATATTTTATAAGCATCATCATTTGTTATTTTGTAGGAATCTTATTCTAAGGGTTTTTTATGAGTGTAACACTGGGACAGGCAAAAAATACTGCCATCATCAATAAAGGCCCGAGCACAAACAAAACAAGACAAAGGGAAAGAAAAAGGTCATGGACAAGGCAGAGAGGAGGCAATGATACTCAAAGGAAAAGGACACACTGAAAGAATAGTCAAAGTACTGAGGACCTAGAGTTATGGCAGGATTAAGCCCTAAGATGGGGAGAGATCCGCTTTTTGAAGGAAGATACGCCATAAGAATTAGGAAAGACAGAAGGAGGAAGAGAGTTCCAGAATCTGGATGTAGATGGCAAGAAGCAGTCGCTTCACTGACCAGTCTGCGAGTTACAAAGCTCCACACAGTACCTGAGAGAAGAAGCCGCTTGGTAAATGTTACGCGGCCTCGGCAGTGGTAGAGGGATGCGACTGGCCAACTCATCAGAGCAGCGATGGAAGTAGTAATGATAGAAAAGAGAATGGGATACCTTACGGCGAAGAGAAAGCGAATCCAGATTAGAACTAAGAGAAGAGTCATTAATGAATGACTGCTTTAGATTCAACCCTATTAAGGAGATAGGTATAAGAAGAAGCATCCCAGATGTGTGAGCAGAATTCTAAGCAGGGATGGATAAGACCTTTATACATTTTAAGTAACTACAAAGAGTTAAAATAATGAAAAAAAAGAAACAATCACCAATTATTTGGATGCAGATTTAGAAATTTGGATTATGTGATTCCTCCAAGAAAAGTTAAGAGACTATATGGACTCCTAATATATTTATATAATTAAGAGGGTATATATTGTTAGTTTTGAAGACAATAGGGCTATCCGAAGGAGAAGAAGATAAAGAGATAGCCAGAAACTGTGTCTTGGAGGAATTAAATTTAGCTAAATTTTGGGTGCCCCACTCAGGTACCCTCTGCAATTCGGAGTTGAGAGTAGAAGAAAGTGATGCAAGACTGATTACGAGTAGCAGATGAAGGTTAAGAAGGAAAGGCACAGGAAAAATGAAGGGTAGAATCGTCGGCAAAAGTGTGAAAAAAAGAGGAAGATGAGGACTGAAGAAGATCATTGATGACAAAACGGAACAGAGTAGGTGAAAGAACAGTGCCCTGTGGAACACCACTGGTACAAGGGAATGGGATTGATGTTGCACTGTTAACAACCACAGATATAATATGGTCATTAAAGAAAACTGGAAATCAGATAACAGAAGAAGAGGTAAAGCCATAGATAGGCAGGGAGTGTGGCCAACAGAGCCTTGTTCCAGACTCTATCAAAAGTCTAAGAGATATCAAGGCTGACGACAAATGATTCCTAATAGTTTCTCAGAGATGACCAAACATGAGTAAGATTGGACAGGAGGTCAACAGTGGATCGTGCCTTGTCGAAGCCGTACTGGTGATCGGGGATAAGTGAGTTAGATTCAAGACGTTTCAAAAAGTGAGCATTGAGCAAAGTTTCGACAACTTTAGCGATAGAAGAGGTTAGGGCAATTGGTCGGTAGTTTGAAGGAATAGAGTTGTCAACCTTGTTAGGAACAGGTTGCACTAGACCATGTTTACAAGGTGAAGGATAGATACTGGTTGAGAGATTGAGGCGAAAAAGACGGCAAGGCATGGGAGCCAGTTCATCTTCAAACTCCTTAAGGAATCTTGAAGGGATACCATCGGGACCAGATGCCTTGTTTTTCTTTACTGAGCGAAGAACCTTATGAACTTTGCGTGAAGAAAGGATAAGGGAGTCCATAGGGTTAGAGAGGGGTAAAGACAGAGGGCCAGGGGCGTTGGAATCATTTACAGAAGAGTTGGCAGAAAAATGAAATCCAAAGAGAGTGGCTTTGTCAGTGGGAGAGCAAGCTATAGAATCATCAGAAGGAATTCAAAGAAAATATTTCTTTTCTATTCCTTGCATACTTCAGCAAGCGAATAAAAGAGATAGGGGAGCGTTTGACCTATTGTCTTTATGTGTATTTACTTGAAAGAAAATGGTAGCAGAGAAATGGATGGGCAGAGTTCCTTAGTCATGCCGCCTCTCTTTCTTGTTACACGTAACTGCTACTCAAGCTTCAGCTTCCCACGGGTCCATAGACTTCTTTCTGATTATTCAAAGCGTGTTGTCACAGTTTAATGAAGCTAGCAGAATGACCCTATTTGCAAAAAGCGAATTGAAATTTCAGGCATTCAACATATCCTCTCCATCCTTACTTCTGTCAACTAGAAAAGAAATTGTGGGGAGAGTAAAAACCAGTTCTCTCATTTATTTCTTTAAATTGTAATCAGTGCACAAAAAGTATGAAGGGGGACTTCATTCACCCCTTTTCCTGGGATGCCTCTTGAGTTGCCGTTTACAGCATGTCATATGGGGATGGAAATCTTTCTCCCCCCTCCCTTCCTTCCACTTTGACTTTCAAGGATGAAGCTACAATTGTATTCATGCAAAAGCCAAGAAGAATCTTGCTAAGTACATCAAATGGGACCAAATTAAAAAAAAAATTTCTGTGCTATAGATAAAATAATATCTGAAAAGTATTGCAGTATATCATCCCAGTTGTTTAAGTGAGCTTTGCTCTTTTGTTCTCTTTTGTAATGATTACCCCTGATGGGCTATAGAGGAGACATTGAGGCAGGTATTGCATGCATTAATTTTTTTTTTTTTTTTTTTTACATTTTGTCACTATTAGTCCCCATTTAAGGATGTACACAAATATACTGAACCTGGGGAATTAAGACTGGTTGCCTTTCCTATCGCCCCACTGTAGGCTGAAACACAGGGCCATCACCTCTCAAGTCGAGTGCAACTGAATACACTACGGCAGTCCCCATCGCATGCTTTTACATATACTCTACTGTGTAAATGTATTAAACAGGGACGAGGATGGGTCACATTGTCTTTTAAAGCAGTAATATCATCTAACTTTTTTTTTCAACTACATATGCAGGCTTAGAGAATTAGATTTGGTTTTTAACTTCTGGCACTATTTTTACGAATCGGGTATAATACCTGTAACAACAATAATAAGCAGAAAATTAAGATTGCATTACATAATAACATGACTAGAAAATCAGTGCTATATCTCTTCCTCATCTGTTACTCCGTATATTTAGAGTACTTTGCTGTACTTTTTCCGTTACAGTATAGTATTATTTACTCTATGAATAAATTCTACAGTCTGCGCTCGACACTGATGACTGGAGACATCATATCTTTATCTCTGTGTATCTTTTCATCTATTTATTCAGAATAATTTTCATTTTCCAACTACACAGAAATGTATTTATGTATTTACTGACATATTTCATTATATATTCAAATTATGAAAAATATTAAAATTCAGATTGGAAATATTATGGAATATTAGACATAAAACTTCAAATAAAAAAGTTTTATGTATGCATTATATATGTAAAATCTCTTAAAGTTTTTAATATATTACATATTTGGGATTAAGCTATTTCTGACCCTAATTAGAATAAAGCACCATATTAGCTGTAATTTGTTGACCTTTTGTTAGCATTGTTCCCCATGCATTATGTGTGTTATAACAACAAATCGTTATGGAATGGGGCTGGGAATCCAATTCTTTAGATTCTTTTCACTTTTGTCTCTTCCGTGAATACAAATTGTGTTCATTATTAATTATTTTATATAGGTAATCTAGGTAATTCATGTTTCTGTAAATACTGTATATGTTCTTTATCTCTGTTTACTGAAATTATGACAATTATCCTACAGATGAGTTCTTTTAAATAATGTACTCTTTCTTTTAAGATAGTATAGCTTAAAGGCGTTTCTGTTTAGAGCTGGTGTTCCTATTAAATACTTTCATTTCTTCTTTGAACTGTTATAATGCATTTTTTGTGTACTGTGTGCATGCTCAGTGACTTGCAAGCTGATAAGTCTAATCAGTAGAAAGCAAATTTTATTACAGAAGCTTTGATATGCATTTCAGAATGCTAATGTTCCCCTTAGGAATAGTAAGCTTTCTTATGATAAGTTTTTCGTTTTTTATTTAGCTATTCAAAATGTCATTCATCACTATTTCACTCTTTCTCTAAGTTAGTAATATATGTACAACATTGGATATACAGTAATCCCTTGCTATATTGTGATTCACCTACCGCGAATTCAGTGCATTGCGGATTTTTTTTGGCGAGCTAAAAAAAAAAAAATGATTGTGACACCAGGACGGGCCAAAAAATAATAAAATAAAACAGCCTTTATCGGGCCTGAGCACAAAGAATACATAAAGAAAAGAGAAACAGAGATGGAGAGTGTAATGACCTGTCAGATGTGAAGGGATTATAAAAGATGTGTAATAAATATCCAAGAATATTCAATGTAGCTGGTGCCATGAGCTATCTTAAAAATGCATCCTCCTTCAAAGGCAATCTATATAGTGTTCTTTTGGACAAATAGTGCTGCTCACACATAAACTAAACTTAATGATTTAATGCAATCTCCCTAAACACTGACCTCTCTGTATGTAAACTAATATTGACTTCTCTGTTCTCTAAGTTAAGAACTAATTATTCTCATTGTAAGGAAAACAAATATGGTGATGATGCCGATAATAACGATACTGTATCGAGTGTTATTATTTCTACATTATTATTAACATTACTGTTAACATTTTTATTTCAGCATTATTATTTTCTTGGAAATCTACATTTAATTTAATTTATTAGTTCAATTGCATGTCTACTTATAAGTCACTTTTAATCTTAGAAGAATAACCATTGTACAAAAATGGAAATAAATGTTTGTTTGTTTGCTTGTTTGCCTCCGTATCAGCTGCTGCACCCTCGCACGCTATTTCCCTGACGATATTATATCAAAAGTTTGTTTGCTGTTTGTTCTTAATGCTTATTTTCAATTTTCTTCATACTATTCGATCGCATTAAGCGGTAGAAGAGGAGTAGGATGCGGGAGAACGAACCTCTTACCAAAACGTTTTGCCGCTTCCATATAAGCTGATGCTTATCACTATTCAAGCACAATATCTTACTCATAAAATATTTATTTACTCCCCCTATTTGGGGTTTATCTAATTTTCAAGATTATAGTATTAATACTCCTTGGTTCTAAACGTTTTGGCATTTCCGTATCAGCTGATACACCCCCGAACGCTATATCCCTGATGATATTATATTGCAAGTTTGTTTGCTGTTTGTTCTTAATGCTTTTTATCAGTTATCTTCATAATATTCGATCGCATTAAGCGGTAGAAGAGGAGGAGGATGCGGGAGAACGAACCTCTATTTGCAAACGTCTTGGCGCTTCCGTATCAGCTGATACACCCTCGCACGCTATTTCTCTGACGATATTACAGTGATCCCTCGTTTATCGCGAGGATTAGGTTCCGGGACCCGTCGCGATAGGTGAATTTCCGCGAAGTAGGATCACCCTATATGTACATAGGTATTTTACATTTATTTTTACGTTTACTGTATAAACCCTCCCTGTACTGTTAACAAACCACCCTTTACTTCATAAATAACAGCATGCAAGCGTAAATTTATATGAAAGTGATAGATAAACTTACTGTGAATGAGGTGGTAATAACATATGCTCATGTACATAGGTGTTTTACAATTATTTTTACGTTTACTGTATAAACCCTCCCTGCACTGTTAAAAAACCACCCTTTACTTTATAAATAACAGCATGCAACGTAAATTTATATGTACCTGATAGGTAAACTTACCGTGAATGAGGTGGTAATGACGTTTGTAGACTCCAGAGGAAATTATTCCGCAGCCAATTACAGCTTTACGGCTGCTTTTTGGGGGCGAAGAACATGGTAATGGGGAGTTGCTGGCGCTGTTTCTTTTGTTGGAAGATGGTCTGGTAAGGAATCATTGCATCGTCGAGAAGATTACAGAAGGTCACCGAACGAACCATATTATCGTCATGTACCTGCGAGAGTTGTTGGACTGCTTTCACATGTTTATACATGGCTGCTAAACGTTCGAGTGTAAGGCCAGGTGCTTCAATTTCTTCATGCGTTTCCTCAAGTTCTTCTTCCTCTTCTTCGCTCGCTGATTTTGTCATTTCTCCAAGTCTTCATCAGTCAAAGGCTGCGAGTGGCAGTCAATCAGTTCATTCACATCTTCGTGAGTCATATCTTTAAAGCCTTCTCCTCCTAGCAATGCAGCTGCAGCCAAGTTCACAGCTTTCGCAACTGCCGAGTTATGGACTTGTCAAGAGCAAATCCCTTGTAGTCGTGGAGGACTTCGAGCCACAACTGCTTCCAGCTGGCATTGATTGTGGCCGGTTTCATGTCTTTGATTGCATTCTGAATATTTTGGAGGCATGTGGCAATCGTGTAATTACGTCAGTACGTCTTCAGTGAGAATTCTTTGTCCGAATCCATGGATTCAACCAGGTTCGCCAGGGCATTTCGTGTGTAGAGGGCCTTGAACGCACGAATAATGCCTTGATCCATAGGCTGAATCAGTGACGTCGTATTCGGTGGCAGGAACTCTACTTGAACACCGTCATATTCGAGATTAGTTGCGTGGCCACCAGCATTATCCATCAAAAGAAGGACTTTAAATTCAAGGCCTTTTTCCGCAAGATAAATTTTGACCTGAGGGATATAGCATTGGTGAAACCAGTCCTACGTGAGGCTTTTCATGATCCAGGCCTTAGGGTTATGCATCCAATACACTGGCAGCAGATTCTTGTTTTTATTCTTCAAAGCCCTAGGGTTCTCTGACTTGTAGATAAGCCCGGGCTTCAACATGAAGCCCATAGCATTCCCGCACATGATGAGGGTAACGCAATCTTTGTGCGCTTTAAATCCCGGGGCTTTAGCTTCTTGCTTGAAGAGAAAAGTGCGAGATGGCATTTTCTTCCAAAATAACCCAGTCTCATCTATGTTGAAGACTTGCTCAGGAGCATATTCCCCTTCGGCGATAATTTTCTAGAAGTCATTGTTCACGTAATCTTCTTCGGCAGCTGTATCTGCAGAGGCAGCTTCTCCATAAACCGAAACGCTTTTTAGGCCATAGCGTTTTTGAAATTTAGCGAACCATCCCTTGCTTGCCACGAACGATTGTATCCTCGGTGGAGAATCGCTGGAGGGTCCTGGTTGTGGGTCGTCGATATCTTCTTTTTTCCCCTCCTCCTCTCCACGGTCGCCACTGTCGTCGTCGGGTTCGTTTGTAGCGAATGTCTCGTACAGCTTCATCGCCTTTGTTTGTATGATATTGCTGTCTATGCTGATGTTTTTCTTTCTGCAATCAGCAATCCACAGGGCCAAAGCAGATTCCATCCGCACTATTATCTTATTGCGGGATGTTACGACCCTCTTCGCTGATTTATTAAAAGAAATAGTCGCTGTTTTCCTGATATTTGCCTCGACCTTTTTGATGTAGCGAACAGTAGATTCATTGAGGCCAAAATAGCGGCCGACATCCGTAAACCTTTTTCCTTCTTTCAGCATATCTAACAGTTTCACCTTATCTGTTATGGTTAACATCTTCCTTTGCCGCTTAGGCTCACTACCAGAAGCCTTAGAAGATGAAGGATGCTTGGGAGGCATTGCAGAGGTTGAAATACGTGAGTAAAAAAATCACAAGCAAAACATATTAATAAGCACAACGCAAACGGCACACACGTGAGTTAGACTGAACGAGTGAGGCGAGACAATGGAAGATGGTGGGAGAACCAAACTTCAATCAAAAAAGCCAATCAGATCCCATGATACAGAACATGCAGAAAAACAATTATGTGATTCGTCATCTCCCACCCTTTCATCCAATAGCATTTCATGAACTATCTCACTTTGGTGCGAGCCTTTGCGTTTTCCAAGACGCCAGTACATTGTACGCTATCGGACAGTATTTCACATGATGCAATACTGTGAGTTATATATCTAAATTTATGTTTTTTACCAGTTTTTACTGTTTTATTACTCTTAGACTAGGAAATACTTGTTTTATCAATAAAATAATGAAAATTTCAATATGTACTAGCTGACGTAGGTGTGACCCTTTTCGTTTTCCGAAACGCTGATACCGGTATCGTATTTTACATGGTGCAATACTGTTAGTATTTATGTTTTTTACTATTTTTTACTGTTTTATTATTCTTAGGCTAAGAAATGCGTTTTTTTAACAATAAAATCATGAAACTACTGGAAATTTTAATATATGCTAGCTAACGTACGTGCGACCCTTTGCGATTTCCGAAACACTGATACCGGTATCGTACTTTCTGTGGTGCAGAGTTACATGTTCAAATTTATGTTTTTTTTACTATTTCTTACTGTTTTATTATTCGTAGGCTGGGAAATAAATTTGTTTTATCAATAAAATAATGAAATTTTTTTTTTCAATAAAAAAATTAAAATACTGAAAATGTTTATTTTTTTAATATTTTAATATTTTTGCATATACCCTGTACCCAGAAAAAAAAAAATGCGATATAGTGAATTCGTGATAGGTGAATCGCGATATAGCAAGGAATCACTGTATATCGAACGTTTGTTTGCTGTTTGTTCTTAATGCTTTTTTTCAATTCTCTTCATAATATTCGATCGCATTAAGCAGTAGAAGAGGAGGAGGACGCAGAAGAAAGAATCTCTATCTTCAAATGTTTTGACGCTTCCGTATCAGCTGATACACCCTCGCATTCTATTTCCCTGACGATATTATATCGCAAGTTTGTTTGCTGTTTGTTCTTAATGCTTTTTTCAATTCTCTTCATGATATTCGATTGCATTAAGCGGTAGAAGAGGAGGAAGATGCGGGAGAACGAACCTCTTACCAAAACGTTTTGCCGCTTCCGTATCAGCTGATGCTTATTCAGGCACAATATCTTTCTCATAAAATATTCATTTACTCACCCTATTTGGGGTTTATCTAATTTTCAAGATTATAGGTTATTATTAATATTCCTTGGTTCTAAACATTATTCTATCTATCGACCATGCTGCACGAATTCTTAATGTAAATAAAGTCAGCTGAGAGAAAAAGAAAACGTACAATTTGTTCAAAGAAAACGTATATCGTACTGTACATGGGAAACTTAAATGAAATATATATATTCTCTACACGCTATTTTTCTGATGATATTATATCGAAAGTTTATTTGCTGTTTGTTCTTAATGCTTTTTTCAATCTTCATAATATCACGTTCATATAAATTTATGCTTGCGCACTGTTATTAATAAAGTAAAGGGTGGTTTGTTAACAGTGCAGGGAAGGTTTAAACATTAAAAGTGAAACTAAATTTAAAATACCTATAATAAATATGGTGCTCCTACTTTGCGATTTTTCACCTATCGCGGCGGGTCCCAGAACCGAACCACCGCAAAAAATGAGGGAACGCTGTATAATATAAAGCAACAATAGTCTGTGCACTCATATATCAATTTTTACTTTTAGCAGTACAAATTTATAGTTTGCTCCCTGTTAATTTCGTAATACTGTAATATTCATTGAATATCATCCACGATGTATCCAGAGGAAGCTTGGTTTTCGATCTTAAGTATTCCTGGAAGTAGTTGAAAAACCAAAATGTTTGAAAACTAAAGCAATTTTTACCATATTAATCAGAGTTAACTGTAATAATTAATTGCTGAACCCCAGATGATTGCTTATTTAAACCTTTATAACAGTACTTCATGCATAAAGTCGTATGCCATAACAAATTAACTCCTAAATCTTACACTAAACAATATAATACAAATAGATAAAATATCAGACAGAATTGAAATTCACTTAATTTGCTGAACCTGTTTGGAGGAGAGTTGATGGCGCAAGTGGAAGGTAGTGAGGAAAAGGAAGAGGAGAGTATTATAGTTTGAGTAGAGAGTCCCCCTCCATAAAAACACTAGGAAATTCTATTTCATTTTTTTTCTCTTTAACTTCTCTGTGATTTGGCACCATTGTCCAATGTGATTTGTCTTTGGCTTTAATATAAAATATTCCTAAAGTGAGACATGGTAGTGCCATTGAATAGATATATACTGTGGTTTATTAAAGCTGTGCTTGGGTGATACATATTCACAAAAGTTTGCAATTCATTTCATTTTACATACATTTAATTTACTATACAACTAGGAAACCCCTTAGTTTCATCCACATCCTCTGAAGAAATTCCTTCCACCACATTGCCCTGCTCCTTGTGAAAGAATTCCACTTATTCTGTGGTAAGCTCATTATTGTGACCCTTCCAAGCCCATGTTTTTACACAAAGATGCAATCTCATTGACAATAGCCTCAGACTCAGAGCCCTCAAAGTCTGTATATGCTGCACAGTCTAGCCACAATTTCCTCCAGCCCGAGTTTAGGGCACTGTAAATCACTTTCTGGTGGGCTGTGTCGATGAGAATAATGCATTGGAGGATGTGGAAGTGATTTTTAGAGTAGTCACCGCTGGCTAAATCACTGTTAGATGTCACTTCAATGCACTTTTGAAGCAGTGCTTAAGTATGCAGTTTTTTATAGTTAGAAATAAGCTGCTGGTCCATGGGCTAGATTAGAGGAATTGTGCGGGGGGGGGACTTCACCGCAATAAAATCTTAGTCCACCACCAACTCGTCCATCAATCCTGGATAGTGAGCAGGTACATTGTGAATCACAAAACGGGAGTGGCAAACTATTTGTTATGAGCCGTTATTCTCATTTGAAACAAATTCCTCTTAGATCCACTCGATAGGAATTTGCCTTTTTATCCAAGCTTTAGAAATCAACTTCCGAATAATAGGCAATTTACTTGCTTCTTAAGCACCCCTGGATTCTCAAGGTGATATGAAAAGTAATTGCTTAAGCTTGAAGTTTCCACTTGTGTTATACATGACAAAAGTGTCAGCATTCCTTTACTGGCTTGTGTCCCAACAGTGTTCTTTCTTCTAGAGCAGGGGTGTGCAACCTGCGGCCCAAGGGCCGCATGCGGCTCTCAAAGGCTTTCATTGCGGCCCTTTCTCCTAAAAATAAATAAGCTATAGTGCGGGCCTCAGAGAGAGAAAGAGAGAGAGCGCCTCGAACTGAATATTCCAACAACTTTTTCTCTCTCTCTCTCTCATGTGTGTTCATCAACAACCCTTCCTCAATAACTGATGGTACGAGGGGTCATCGTTATCAGTAATCCCTTTTAAGATCATTGTAAACACCGAAACGATCATTATTTTTAAGGTTGGATGTTTACACTTTTTGCACTCTGCTATGCTTTGCAGTACAGCCGTACAGGAATTAATATAGTTCTCAGTTTATCTCAGACTCAAGTGGTGAAATCAGTGTGCTTCATTTGTTGTGGTTGATTTGTGAATACCGGTATTCTAAGTCTAACTCTAAGTTGTTTATGTTGCAGTTTTGTGATTGGCTTTAGAAAACTTGCAAGCAAAACATTTTGAGAATTATATATTTCTGCTGAAATTTTGTGCTAATTATATTGCAATCTAGTACATTATTCTTAATTAAAGCCTTTAATTAAGAAAAATGTAATAGATTGCAATATAATTAATACCACATTTTCAGCAAAAATATATAATTCTCAAAATGTTTTGCTTGCAAGTTTTCTAAAGCCAATCACAAAACTGCAACATAAACAACTTAATTAGAGTTAGTCTTTAATTTAAAGTTAGCTTTTTCCTATTATATAGTTTGCTCAGCAAGAGAGATCTTATTGCACTAATGATGGCTTCTACGCGTAAAAAACGCAAGATTTCAGATGAAAGCCGGAGTTTTCAAGAGAAATGGACTGAACAATATTTATGCATACAATCAGGGGGGAAAGCATTGTGCCTTGTGTGCCATGAAACCATTTCTGTTTTAAAAGAATATAACATCAAAAGACACTACATCACAAAGCACAAAGAATATGAAAATATGACAGGTGAAGCACGCATAGAAAAAATATCATTCTTGCAGAAATCTCTGAAAGGACAACAGTCGGTGTTTACAAAGAAACTTAAGGAATATGATGCATCTCTCAAAACAAGCTTTTTGATTAGTCAAATCCTTGCAAAAAGACTCAAGCCCTATTCCGATGGTGAGGTAGTTAAAGAATGTTTGTGTGTAGCCTCAGACAATATGTTTCCTGACAAAAAGAAACTAGTTGAAAACATAAGCCTTTCAAGATATACTGTTGCTAGAAGAATAGACAGTCAGGAAATATTGAAAGTACAATTGCCAAGCGAGTTAGTGAATTTCTTCATACTCTGTTGCTCTTGATGAGAGTTGTGACACCGCAGACACTGCACAACTGGCTGTGTATATTAGGGGAGTTGACAATGACTATAATATTACAGAGGAAATGGCTTCACTACAAAGCATGAAGGGGACCACAACAGGACAATTTATTTTTGATGAATTGGAAAAAGCATTGGCAAGGTTTGGACTGGACTACACTAATTTAGTTTCCATTACAACAGATGGTGTGCCTGCGATGTCTGGTCAGAGAAATGAAGTTGTTGGATTACTGAAGACTAGAATGGGGTCTCAAAATATTGACTTCGGTTCACTTATTGTCCTGCATTGTATCATACACCAGGAAGCTTTATGTGCGAAGACAATAAACTTTCAGCATGTGACTAATATTCTCGTGAAAGCTGTCAATTTCATTAAGTCAAGAGGTCTAAATCACCGCGAGTTTCAGCAGTTAATGGCAGACATTGATGCAGAGTACAGTGATGTGAAGTATTTTTGTGAGGTAAGGTGGCTAAGCAAAGCAGGAATGTTGAAGAGAGCATATGACCTTTTGGAAGAAATTGCGCTGTTCTTAGATATGAAAGGTAATGCTATCCCTGAATTGAGAGATAAGGAATGGAGATGTGATTTAGCATTTTTAGTAGATATAACTGATCATCTTAGTGCACTGAATGTTAGACTTCAAGGAAAAGATCAACTAATAAATGAGATGTTCTCACTGATCAAAGGCTTCCAGTTAAAATTGCGTCTGTGGGAGTCACAAATCAGAAACCAAAACCCAGCCCACTTTCCTACACTGAAAAACCGTGACACTAGCAACCCTCAGTATCAGAAGTTTGGTGACAAATTGGCAGTCTTACGAGAGGAATTTTCAGAAAGATTTGGTGACCTCAAGAAACATTCACAAGCCATTGAAGTCTTTGCTTTTCCTTTTTCTGTGGCTGTGACAGCAATTCCCGAGAACATACAGATGGAAATAATTGAACTACAGTGCAATGATGAACTAAGAAAGAAGTTTGATGATAGTTCAGTATACCAGTTTTATAAGAAGCATGTATCAGTAACAGTGTATCCAAAACTCTCTGCTCATGCAAGGAAAATGATGGCAGTGTTTGGTAGCACATATGTATGTGAGCAGCTTTTTTCAAAAAGGAATCTAGTTAAAAACAAGCTTAGGTCTTTACTTACTGATGAACATTTGGAATGTACCCTGTGTGTAGCCACATCATCCATACAGCCTGATATTGATCAGTTGGTGTCCCAAATGCAACATCAACCATCTCACTAGGGTAGCCTTTCATTTGCTCATTAATGATTAGGAAAATGTCTGTGTTTGATAATTCTTATGTTAATGATCCCAGTTAACCAATAATAAGTAATTATTTATGTTTGTACATTATAATAATAAGGTACGGTAGCCTTTCATTTGCTCATTTATAGTAAGGAAAATACTTTTGCTTCAGACAATTCTTATTTTTGTGATCCCAATTTAAATAAAATCAGTAACAAACTAATTATCTATCTTTATTAGTATAATCTCACATAATATGTCTTCGATCGTAGTAAATAGCATGAAACAGTAAGGTTATGTGGCCCTCCATACCAACAGAGTCGTGACTAGTGGCCCTTTGGGAAAAAAGGTTGCACACCTCTGTTCTAGAGTGATGTAGGGCCTATTTGGCAATTTTTTTTTCCAAAATAGGCCTGTTTCATCACAGCTGGACACTTGGGGAAGAAAATTCTCATCTTTTACATAGTCACTAAATTCTTTGATCAACTGATCTGCAACTGTTTGTTTCAAGCTTGCAGTCTCCCCATGCCTAACCACACTATGTATACCACTTCTTTGTAAATTATCGGGAGCCCTTGCTAGCTTTGAACACATTGCTATCATCAGTCATACGAGCATATCGCTTTACCAGGTCATCATATAATCACTTTGCTTTTCACCATTAAAAGTTTCAGAAAGGCTATTGCCAGATATTTGTTTTTCTTTTATGCAAACCAGCAACAATTCCTCCACATTTTCTATCATATTCGATAACTTTTCTTCCCTTTGCAACATCAGTTTCTGTGCCATTGACAAACATTTGGTGTACGCATTGAGCTCTCAATAATATTGCATTTATCAAGTGACAGAGTTTAAATTCACTGCTACAAAATTAGCAAAAGCATACTCAAATATAAACCTTCAAATTTAAGTCGGAGTGATTATTTCAACTTTAGTGTTTAAAAAAAATACAAAGAAAATTAATTATAATCTTATAACATCTCAGAAACCGTTGAGAGTGTCTCTCCCAGTGTTACCGATTTCAACCACATCCTCTCGCAACTGACCTAAAAAGGACCTTTCTTGAGTGAACCTGCTGTTCCTCTTATACCACAGTTCTTCTCCCATTCACAGCAGAATGTCCTCTTCGGAGAAAGTTAACTTTTGTTACCTTGTGAGTGTAGATACCAATATTTTTTCTGAAGTGTTTATTTCATCTCTGGATGCAATTTTCGAATATTCACATCATGACATCAAAAGGGAATTGGAAAAAATAAAAAAAGACACTCTGTACTAACATGTCAACTATTGCTTTCGAAGGTAGTGGAACTCTTTGCACAACACATTGGTAAGAGTATCACTAAGAGGTAAGTAAAAATTTAAATAATTTCAAATATAATCACGTGTAGCTCAAGTCTCCTGAATACCTCATCAAATGAAGAACTTTACAAACTCTTTCAATCTCAAATTTTGGTTGTAAAATCCGTAGAGTTTGATAAAACGATCTAGCAGACCTACATCCAATGATTAAAAGGTCTTGCAGATAAGGTGAGAATTTTGGAAGCAGATGCTGAAGAGGTGAAAGCCTTGCAACACAAGGTGGGATTGCTAGTATCAGACATTGTCCTACTTAAAAGAGATAATTCTAGGTTGAAACTGCTAAGAGAAACATCTACACCTCTCAAGTCAGTGTTGTCACCTAATAACGATGATGTCCCTTCTATCAACAACCCTCAGGTTTTGCAAAGTAGGTTTTCTATCTCTACTCACAATTCCTTCAGTGCATTGAAAGACGACTGTGACAGTGATAGTGAAGAAGAGGTAGATCCAAAGAAAAGTGATAGTCAACAAGACAGCCTGAATACACCATCTAGACATATAATCAATTCGGTAACAGGCTGCAAACCTGTGAAGAACCAATAGCGCCCTTCCCCACTACCACTAACAACACAACAACAGGCACTAACCAGAATAAGACTCTTTCAAACACAAATACCCAACCCAGTAAAGGGTTGCAAAACAGTGAAGAAGATATAGAACCCTTCTCCACTACTCCTAACAACACAACTGTTACTAACCAGGACAACCAAATTACACCATCCAGCACAAATAACCAACCCAGTAATAGGTTGCAAAACAGTGAAGAAATCAGAAAAGACAATATAGAAGCAGTCTTTAATCTAAACAGTCCGTTGAAGTCCTCTTCCCCACAGTCACAGTTACCCAATGCAAGTGCAAGAGTTACAGCTCAAATATATATTCACATTCCTGGCAACCCCTTTGAGAGAGAGATACATACTATTTTGACAAATCAAGGCATTCACTCTGAAGAAGTCTTGCTTAAGGAGCTTTCTCACAAACCAAATTGGATCTTCTTCACAATAACGATATCAAAAGGATTTGAATACGTGGATTACAAACTGAAACAATGGCCTACTGGCACAATTGTCCAGCCCTTTTTGCAGGGGCAAACATTGGACACACCCTGAGTTATCAATAAAATACCCCAGACTACAGCCATACTGGAATAAACAGCAAAGAGCTTATGAAAAGATCCCCTATTAGTGAGACTTCAGAAAGAGACTCCATACAAACCTCTCTTATCGCCATCCACGCACAAGAGACTTCTCCTGGAGAGATGGCTCCTACGACCCTAGACTCTCACCTAGGCATACAAACTTTTGGGAGGCCTGATCATACCATGGCATATATTCAAGGTAGCGTTAGCCATCCAACGGCAGGTACAGACACGAGGATCCACTGGCTACCCCCAGAACTTACTATGATGATGACTTCCCAGTGGTATCACACAGCCGAAATAAATTATGGAAAAACCAAAGAACAAACTACACTATGACTATGGATACCTCCCTGATGAAGCATGGTAAGAATGTAATATTAGTGCATGTAAACGTTCAGTCCCTTCTTGATCATTTTGAGGAAATAATAATGCTAGCAAAAGACTATAGCATAGATATCCTCAGTGTAAGTGAGACTTGGCTTCTTTGTACACCTGGATATAAATATGTGATTACCTAATTGTGATTACCTAATTGTGTTTACGGGAAAGAGCCCAAAGCTCGTATCTTCCCGTCTCCTGATCGGTTCAATTTTATACTTAGTCATACTTATCATACCTGTCCTTAAAACTATGGATGGAGATAGCATTAACTACCTCCTCGCTTAGCGAATTCCAATTATCAACTGCTCTAACACTGAAAAAGTATTTCCTTACATCCTGCAAAGAAGTTTTCTTACGAAGCTTCAAACTATGACCTCTAGTTCTAGAGCCAGCCATATCAAAATATCGATCCCTATCCACTCTATCATAACCATGAAGGAATTTAAAGACTGTCACCATATCCCCCCCTCACTCTCCTAGCTTTGAGTGATGGTAAGTCTAATTCCCTCAGCCTCTCATCATAACTGAGATTGCGTATTTCTGGCACCAGTTTCGTGGCATGTCTTTGAACTTTTTCAAGCCTAGCTATGTGCTTTTTCAAGTACGGATTCCAAAAGGGGGCTGCATATTCGAGTTTTGGCCTCACATAGGTTACATAAATATTTCTGAACATTTCCTTGTCCATGTGCCTGAAGTCTACCCTTACTTTAATAAGAAGGCATATGCTGCCCTTACTATGCCATTTATATGTATTTCTGGAGACAAATCTGCCAGTATGTTTACTCCTAGAGCTCTCTCATTTTCTGTCTCTTGAAGTTGTACTCCAGCCACCGAGTACTCAAGCTTGGGCCTTCTTGCACTTGTACCCATTCTCATTACCTTACATTTTGAAGTATTGAATTTCATTAGCCACTTTTCTGACCACTCATGCAGATTACTTAGATCCTCCTGCAGTTCTCTACCATTGTTCTCGTTTTATGCTTTCTTCACAATCTTTGCATCATCTGCAAACATATTCATGAATGAATTTACAGACTCTGGTAGGTCATTTCCATATACAAGGAACAAAAGTGGCCCTAAAACTGAACCCTGTGGAACTCCACTACTAACTCTTCTCCATTCAGACACTGAGTGTCTTACTCTAACCCTCTGTTCCCTTCCTTCTAAGTAAGTTTTTATCCATTCCAAAACATTTCCACCTATTCTAGCCATTGATTGCAGCTTCCTAATAAGTCTCCCATGTGGAACAGTGTCAAACGCTTTCTGGAAGTCTAGGAAAATGCAATCTGCCCAGCGCTCTCTTTCCTGTAAGATTCGGCTTATCTCATCATAGAATTCTAATAAATTTGTTACTGTTGATCTACCTTCTCTGAAGCCATGTTGCCTCACCGACAAAAAGTTGAAGGATTCCAAGTGAAGAGAGATATGTTTCCTTAGTAGTTTCTCCATTACTTTGCAAACTATGCTGGTCAAGGAAACTGGTCTATAGTTCAGAGCCGTATCCCTCCTTCCCTTTTTGAAGATAGGTATCACATTTGCTTGTTTCCAGCATCTTGGAATCTCCCCTGACTCCAGTGACTTTTTAAATATGATACTTAGTGCCACTGATATTGAGTTTGCACATTTTTCAAGCACATGAGGGGATATGTCATCGGGACCTGTAGCTTTATAAACATCTAAATCCATCAGCGCTTTGCATACCTCTGTGGCTGTAAGGTTGACGTTCTCTATTACTGGCCCTTGAGTTTCTATCTCTGCAATCTGAGGGGGTGGGGTATTTTCTACTGTAAATACTGACTGAAACTCCTTGTTCATTCCATCCGCTATCTTTAGCCTTAAAACCTGTTCTTTTACCTTAAGTTTTCCTCTGATAAAGCTGTGGAAAAGCTTGGGATTTTCTTTAGCCTTCCTATTGATGTCCCTCTCATAGTCTCTCTCTGCCTCTCTCCTTTTACTTAGGTAGTCATTTCTTGCTCTTTTGTAGGTTTGCCAGGCATTTATATTTTTTCTCCTATACCTTTTCCAGCATTTGTCTCTCCACTCCTTAGCTCTTTTACATCCGTTATCGAACCATTTCTCTCTGGCATGAATTACACCTACTTTGGTGACAGGTATGCAGTAATCTACTATCTTCCCATATTTCTCACAAAAGATGCCATACATTTCTTGTACAGATTTGTTGTAAAATAAGGTTCTCCAGTCAATAACTGCAAAAAGCTCATTCATTTTTATGTAATCTCCTTTCCGATAGTTCCTCCTCATGTCCTCTGTGCCTCTACTCTCAGGCAGAATATCTTCAATGATATACTCCATCAACAACACACAGTGGTCACTCTTTCCAATTGGTGGTTCATACTCAATTTTTTCAATATCCAGCACATTATCTGTGAATACTAGATCAAGTAGTGATGGCTCATCCCCACCCCTGGCCCTTGTTGGTTCCATTACATGTTGCTGTAGGAAATACCCTTGTACGCAATCTAGGAATCTTGCCCCGAATGAGTCCTCACCACTGTGTGGGTCAAGATTTATCCAATCTATCTCTTTATGATTAAAGTCTCCCATAATCAAAATCCTACATTTTCTTTCCGTGCCATGTTAACAACTGAGTTTATGACTTCAATAGTACCTATATGACTTTCCTCATAAACTTCAAGCCTATTTTGGTTCCTTGGTGGGTTATGTACAACAGTTATTATAATGCTCTCTGACCCAGTATTTATGCGAGCAACAAGGAATTCCTTGAACTCACTTTCTATAGCCAAGTTTATTTCTTCAACTTGAATCCTTCCACTTATGAGCAGTGCTATCCCTCCACCAATCCTCTCAGATCTTTCAACCTTTAGTATTCTGAAACCCTTAGGAAAAACTGTGACACTGTTTATGTCCTCACTCAACTTAATCTCTGTAATTGCTACTATATCTGCCTTACTGTTGTGAATCCAATCTTTTAATTCTACTGCCTTACCAGCTAATCCATCAGCATTTGTGTGATTACCTAATTGTGATTACCTAATTGTGTTTACGGGAAAGAGCCCAAAGCTCGTATCTTCCCATCTCCTGATCAGTTCCATTTTATACTTAGTGATACTTATCATACCTGTCCTTAAAACTATGGATTGAGATAGCATTAACTACCTCCTCGCTTAGCCAATTCCAATTATCAACTACTCTTACACTGAAAAAGTATTTCCTTACATCCTGCAAAGAAGTTTTCTTACGAAGCTTCAAACTATGACCTCTAGTTCTAGAGCCAGCCATATCAAAATATCGATCCCTATCCACTCTATCATAACCATGAAGGAATTTAAAGACTGTCACCATATCCCCCCTCACTATTCTAGCTTCGAGTGATGGTAAGTCTAATTCCCTCAGCCTCTCATCATAACTGAGATTGCGTATTTCTGGCACCAGTTTCGTGGCATGTCTTTGAACTTTTTCAAGCCTAGCTATGTGCTTTTTCAAGTGCGGATTCCAAAAGGGGGCTGCATATTCGAGTTCTGGCCTCACATAGGTTACATAAATATTTCTGAACATTTCCTTGTCCATGTGCCTGAAGGCTACCCTTACATTTGATAAGAATGCATATGCTGCCCTTACTATGCCATTTATATGTATTTCTGGAGACAACTCTGCCAGTATGTTTACTCCTAGATCTCTCTCATTTTCTGTCTCTTGAAGTTGTACTCCAGCCACCGAGTACTCAAGCTTGGGCCTTCTTGCACTTGTACCCATTCTCATTACCTTACATTTTGAAGTATTGAATTTCATTAGCCACTTTTCTGACCACTCATGCAGATTATTTAGATCCTCCTGAAATTCTCTACCATTGTTCTCGTGTTTTACTTTCTTCACAATCTTTGCATCATCTGCAAACATATTCATGAATGAATTTACAGACTCTGGTAGGTCATTTACATATACAAGGAACAAAAGTGGCCCTAAAACTGAACCCTGTGGAACTCCACTACTAACTCGTCTCCATTCAGACACTGAGTGTCTTACTCTAACCCTCTGTTCCCTTCCTTCTAAGTAAGTTTTTATCCATTCCAAAACATTTCCACCTATTCTAGCCATTGATTGCAGCTTCCTAATAAGTCTCCCATGTGGAACAGTGTCAAACGCTTTCTGGAAGTCTAGGAATATGCAATCTGCCCAGCCCTCTCTTTCCTGTAAGATTTGGCTTACCTCATCATAAAATTCTAATAAGCTTGTTACTGTTGATCTACCTTCTCTGAAGCCATGTTGCCTCACCGACAAAAAGTTGAAGGATTCTAAGTGAAGAGAGATATGTGTGGGGGGGTTTTACGATGCTTGTTGTTAAGATTCTGTTTTACTAAGGGGACTCAAAGTACCGAGCTCGGTTAAGAGCTCACAAACAGACAGGACAGATATTTGTACTTGAACACCCCAGCTCTGTTACCATTAGTCGGTTAAATGAAACTCAGAATTCAACTTTATTTTAATTTTGGAAATGCAATGACATTAAAAGAATTGAATTAAATTTCTCAAATTAAATTTTATGAAATGCTGCCTCGAATCCCGAAGGAGGTGAGTATGAGTTCGTTTCCCGGCACCACGGACGTATGCCAAGACTTTGGCCTCAACTCGATGATTACCTCTGTCACACAGGCAGAGTAGAATACAGGACACTGCAATTTCAGAAACAGAAATGACACACTGTTTATAATGGGAAACTGAAAGCATGAGCACACATATAATGAGTTTCCAATGTCATTCTACTGGATGAATATATATAGGTTATTCACAGCTAACCAGAAATATTTATGCTACCATAATAGCATACAAAACATTAATTCTTTACTGGTTTTAAAGAAAATAATATATTCACAATAAATGAAGAATAAGCAAGACAAATACAGTACTGTATGTATTCCTTAAATTGTGGGCAACCACAAAAGTTGCAATGCTTATTACTGATATGCAATTAATATGGTAAAACACTCTATTTAGGATAAAGGAAGAATCTACGAGATAAATACAGTATTCATTCACTTTTAGTTATCAAGAACTTTGCAATGAAAAAAAAGGGTGCAAAACCACCTTTTGAGGTATTTGCAACTTATAACTCAAAACACTTTATCCCCAACATATGAAGAATTAGCAAGATAAATACGGTATGCATTCATTAAATTGTGGTTAACAAGAAATATTTGCATAGCCAACTGGGAAAAATTACCTTTTGAATATTTGCAATTTTGTTTTTTGGCAAATAGCTTTATTGACGAGTTTTTGAAGTAAAACACTTTATTTACGATGATAGAAAGGGGTGAAATGAAATTAGAATTTATTAGGAAGAGAGATAGATATTTACGGGCTCATAACCAGTCTTCAGAGGATGAGATTTTCGTTTATCACATTCAGTGAAAAGAAACTTCTCAGCAATATATATCAGCTGTAATTTACAGGTTAAGGAATTAACTTTGGCATGTGAGATTCCAGTGTGGTAATCTACAAAATTTCGTGTGACTGGGAATGGAATCTGAGAATAGAAATCCATAAGATTTATCCAGTAACGAATGTAACTAATTCTCGAAAATAAACCAATTTGCTTGACCCACGAGCTTTACCATACACTATCCCTCACCTTGTTGTGCTAGATGAATTCCCGTGAAGATGCCACGTAAAAAGATTTTAAATAAACTTAGACTACCCAGGCGAGATGTTGCCTCTGGGCAGTCTCGGCGCCAAAAGAGAGCGTCTCCTTGTGCCTCGTGACGTCATCTGTAGGAGACATTCCTAGAGCAGTAATTGGCTCTGATTTCATTTTAAGGACTATTTTAGTGGTGGTCCCTGGCAGGCAATTTTAGCAGAGATGCAAGGGAGAGACAGTATTTTTAGGTGCAACAAGTGGAAGCAAATAAAATAAAACGAGAATATTAATGAAAAGTTAGGTTACTGGTTATTTGTTTCTTAATTTTCTTGGCTCATTGCAGACAGAAAAATAGGAGCAGCCTTTATATTGGGGCTATACTTCTACACGTACAAGAAGAGTAAATAAGCTATATAGAATTAGCTATAAGCTAAAATACAAATTGCAAATAATCATAATCTGCGAAAGTCAAGAAGTGGGAATTAATTTTTTAGTTAGAAAATAACAGTTATGTTAAATTTTTTTTTTTTTAGTTAGAAAATAACAGTTATGTTACTAATTTATTTGTTAAGGCATCTAACAGCCTCTGTTGACATTGAGCGAAAAACTCTGTCACAATATGTTTCCTTAGTAGTTTCTCCATAACTTTGCAAACTATGCTGGTCAAGGAAGCTGGTCTATAGTTCAGAGCCGTATCCCTCCTTCCCTTTTTGAAGATAGGTATCACATTTGCTTGTTTCCAGCATCTTGGAATCTCCCCAGACTCCAGTGACTCCTTAAATATGATACTTAGTGCCACTGATATTGTGTTTGAGCATTTTTTAAGCACATGAGGGGATATGTCATCAGGACCTGTAGCTTTATGAACATCTAAATCCATCCGCGCTTTGCATACCTCTGTGGCTGTAAGGTTGATGTTCTCTAATACCGGCCCTTGAGCTTCTATCACTGCAATCTGAGGGGGTGGGGTATTTTCTACTGTAAATACTGACTGAAACTCCTTGTTCAATTCTTTGCAGATCTCTTCATCCGTCTCAGTGATGCTTCCATCCGCTCTCTTTAGCCTTAAAACCTGTTCTTTTACCTTCAGTTTTCCTCTGATAAAGCTGTGGAAAAGCTTGGGATTTTCTTTAGCCTTCCTGGTGATGTCCCTCTCATAGTCTCTCTCTGCCTCTCTCCTTTTACTTAGGTAGTCATTTCTTGCTCTTTGGTAGGTTTGCCAGGCATTTATGTTTTTTCTCCTCCTATACCTTTTCCAGCATTTGTCTCTCCACTCCTTAGCTCTTTTACACCCATTATCAAACCATTTCTCTCTGGCATGAATTACACCTACTTTGGTGACAGGTATGCAGCAATCTACTATCTTCCCATATTTCTCACAAAAGATGTCATACATTTCTTGTACAGATTTGTTGTAAAATAAGGTTCTCCAGTCAATAACTGCAAAAAGCTCATTCATTTTGATATAATCTCCTTTCCGATAGTTCCTCCTCATGTCCCCAGTGCCTCTACTCTCAGAAAGAATATCTTCAATGATATACTCCATCAACAACACACAGTGGTAACTCTTTCCAATTGGTGGTTCATACTCATTTTTTTCAATATCCAACACATTATCTGTGAACACTAGATCAAGTAGTGATGGCTCATCCCCACCCATGGCCCTTGTTGGTTCCATTACATGTTGGTGTAGGAAATTCCCTTATACTCAATCTAGGAATCTTGCCCCGAATGAGTCCTCACCACTGTGTGGGTCAAGATTTATCCAATCTATCTCTTTATGATTAAAGTCTCCCATAATCAAAATCCTACATTTTTTTTCCCGAGCCATGTTAACAACTGAGTTTATGACTTCAATAGTACCTATATGACTTTCCTCATAAACTTCAAGCCTATTTTGGTTCCTTGGTGGGTTGTATACAACAGTTATTATAATGCTCTCTGACCCAGTATTTATGCGAGCAACAAGAAATTCCTTGAACTCACTTTCTATAGCCAAGTTTATTTCTTCGACTTGAATCCTTTCACTTATGAGCAGTGCTATCCCTCCACCAGTCCTCTCAGATCTTTCAACCCTTAGTATTCTGAAACCCTTAGGAAAAACTGTGACACTGTTTATGTCCTCACTCAACTTAGTCTCTGTAATTGCTACTATATCTGCCTTACTGTTGTGAATCCTATCTTTTAATTCTACTGCCTTACCAGCTAATCCATCAGCATTTGTGTATAACAATCTTAATGAGGCCCCATCCCCTGATCTTCTGTCATTATCTTCTTTATCTCCCCTTTTTCTGGAAGAACTCTGTAATGAAAATTTTTCTTCTCTTCTTCATTTCTTTCATCATTTAACCTTCTTGCCTCTTGCACCAAGTTTTTGATCTTTCCCATCTCTTCCTGTGTTCTGTATTGTCTAATGAACACTTCTTTGAATTCTTGAAGGTCTTTTAGACTTTTTTTTCTCAACAATATTTCTCTACATGTTTCCCCTCTCTCAAAGGTTACTTTTGTTGGTCTCGGCTTTCCTTCCCTCGAATATTTACCTAGTTGGTGTATGTTTACAATATCCTCAGGACCACATACTACTCCAAGCTTTCTTATCAGGTCTACAACCATAGCTTTATTTTCTTCAAGTCTCCCCTGCCATGTTGGCTCCTGGGACTCGCTTATGACTGAGATTACCACTGTCTTCTCCTTATCAAGTGCCTGTCTGATGAGTGGGTTTGCCCTTTCCATCACAACGTCTTTCATTTTTTCGATTACTGTCTCTTTATAGTCTACTGTTTGTATGTTTTCCAGTGCCACCACCTTTACAGCCTCTTTTACTGCCACATTCCCCTTTAGTGCATCAGCAAAGGAAGTTTTCATGGCATCATTTTCCATATTCAGCTCCTGGAACTCTTTTCTGAACTGTTCAATGTTTTCCTTAATCTGGACATTCCAAGCAGCAATCTCATCTCTCTCAGAAGAGAGCAGTGAACTAACATCTAATTCCTTTAGGTTGTCATTCAGCTGTTTGTTTTTATATTCTTGTTTAGAAAGTCTAGATTCTACTTGACTCTTTTCCCCTTCCAGCTTCTTTATTCTTTTTTCTAGTTCCTTTCTCTCCTGCCCTTGTGCTTTATTTGCTTCCTCCAAAGATTTTATTTGCTCTCTGAGTGTTTCATTCTCTTTCATTTCTCCATCCATATTCTGAATTTTTTCATCAAGGCTTATAACCATTTCCTCTAAATTCTTGATTTTCTGTTTGAGTCTCCTGATGGCTACCCCTCCTACCGACCCATGGATGGGAGAGGTTTGTGACAGAGATGGCGTCATTTTTATGTTCTCCCTGTCACAGAATATAGAAAGAAGACGAGAAAGAGGAAAAAAAAAAGAGAAAAACTTTTAATTAAGCTTCACACTAAATTTTTATATCTCCATATAAGTGCTATTTAGTGACTCAGTTTATCTCTTTTCTGGTAACACACATCATAACTTAAAAACTTGATCATGGTAATTTAAGGATAAAAAGAAAAAGAAAAAAAAATGCAACAAAACAAAAGTCAAACCTGAAGGAAAAATTCGAACCTGTGTCTGAGGTGGCACCCACCTGTTTCTGCTATATATTCTTCCTAACTGATAAACTCACTTGCTAACCAAGGTATGTTATCACAAGATTAGACTTTACATTTAACTCAATATATATACAAAATAAAAACAAAATAGTAAAAGAGAAAGCTAAGAGAAAAGCAAAAAAATAAAAAAATAAAAATGAAGAAAATAAGACAGCTGTACTACTTGGCAACTTAACTCAGTACTGTTGACAGGTGGATTTTTTTTTTTACTTATTCAATTATTTCGTGTATCAAACTAACTAACAAGTTAATGTAAATGGGAAGGATATTGATTTTAACAATATATGGAACCACAGGATCAGGTAAATGGCTTAAGAGCTTTCCCCAGTTTACACAAAAAATTAGGTAATGTGATGTGATGGCTTCACCTCTGGCAACTCTTCTAAATTTCCTTCAAGGCAGAAAATACTCTGCAGGATTTCAGATTTAGGGAAATTATGGTAAAGTTTTCCACTAAGCACTTAGTCACTCGAAACAATTAAAAATTTAAGAGGAGCAGTTCCGTGTGTCACTTAACGTGCGGTGTGTGTGTGATTACCTAATTGTGATTACCTAATTATGTTTACGGGAAAGAGCCCAAAGCTCGTATCTTCCCGTCTCCTGATCGGTTCCATTTTAGACTTAGTGATACTTATCATACCTGTCCTTAAAACTATGGATTGAGATAGCATTAACTACCTCCTCGCTTAGCGAATTCCAATTATCAACTACTCTTACACTGAAAAAGTATTTCCTTACATCCTGCGAAGAAGTTTTCTTACGAAGCTTCAAACTATGACCTCTAGTTCTAGAGCCAGCCATATCAAAATATCGATCCCTATCCACTCTATCATAACCATGAAGGAATTTAAAGACTGTCACCATATCCCCCCTCACTCTTCTAGCTTCGAGTGATGGTAAGTCTAATTCCCTCAGCCTCTCATCATAACTGATATTGCGTATTTCTGGCACCAGTTTCGTGGCATGTCTTTGAACTTTTTCAAGCTTAGCTATGTGCTTTTTCAAGTGCGTATTCCAAAAGGGATCTGCATATTCGAGTTTTGGCCTCACATAGGTTACATAAATATTTCTGAACATTTCCTTGTCCATGTGCCTGAAGGCTACCCTTACATTTGATAAGAATGCATATGCTGCCCTTACTATGCCATTTATATGTATTTCTGGAGACAAATCTGCCAGTATGTTTACTCCTAGATCTCTCTCATTTTCTGTCTCTTGAAGTTGTACTCCAGCCACCGAGTAGTCTAGCTTGGGCCTTCTTGCACTTGTACCCATTCTCATTACCTTACATTTTGAAGTATTGAATTTCATTAGCCACTTTTCTGACCACTCATGCAGATTATTTAGATCCTCCTGAAGTTCTCTACCATTGTTCTCGTTTTTT
>JAXCGZ010010242.1:22500-40026 GCA_037179515.1 Halocaridina rubra | reverse complement strand
GGCACTGTATGACTTACGTAAATGAAACGCTTTCTTCTTTCTAAATAAACTTTTGTCCAATCCAAGACAGTTGCACTTATTTTAAGGTGTGATTGCATAAAATACCTTCTGGAAAAAAATTATAAATATGCAATCTGCCCAGATTGTTTCTAACAAGGTTGGGCTCCTTTCATGATCTTGAACAGGAAAATTAGTTTAAACCTGTGAATTTTAAAACCAAATTGTATTTATGATAAATGGTGACGCCTTCAAGAACCTCTCCAAAGTTCGTCTATAACTTTGACACCATTGCCAGTCAATGAAATTAAGCACATTGTGTAGGCCTAAGGCTGTTCTTCGTCGTCTTTTTTTTTTTTCAAGATAAGTGTCACATTTGTTTCCACCAACATGGAATCCCTCCGGACTCGAGATATTTTTCATTTATGATGCAAGTGGCTACAGATATTGGTGCAACCTATTTCTTAACTACATATGAGAATATATCGGGAGATCCCACGGCTTTATGAACCTCTGTTATTCCATTATTATTTTACTTGCCCCTTGTCGTTGAGAGGGAAGTAATACGAATTAATTACATCCATCGCTTATTCATTCTTCCAGTTTGACGTTTCTTGGGGTTTACAACGCACCGTCGCCCCAAACCTTGTTGGAGGGATAATCTACACTATGCTCTCTTTTATTATATCGACCGTATTTATTCCTGTCATTAGGATCTCGGCATCTGCTTCAATTGCTTCACTGTACAGAACACTTGGCTTTATTATCTTCGGTAAGTATGAAACTTCGTCCGCTGTCAAATGTTACATTTATACCGTACTAAAACACTTCACTTTATATTACTGGCATAGACATGTCAGAGGTTGCAAAAGGGAAACCACTAACTCTCTCCTCTCTCTCTCTCTCTCTCTCTCCTCTCTCTCTCTCTCCTCTCTCTCTCTCTCTCTCTCTCTCTCTCTCTCTCTCTCTCTCTCCTCTCTCTCTCTCTCTCTCTCTCTCTCTCTCCAGGTGAAGCATCCATGAACCGTGTAATGGGTGACGAGAGTTACATGCACTATTCTTACAGTCTGGTGAGACATTTTGTTGGATTTGGGCCCATTTTTAAGTATTTCAATAAACCATTTGAGGTTCTTGTCGATCTTCTTCAGGGTTTTCTTGAAGAATGAACTAAGGCCATTACCTGAAGAGTAAGTATATTTGCTATAATTGTAAAATGAAATTTGCATAAAAGTTTTTGTTTCATTAACCCACTTGGCTATAGGTATCAATGGATCTCTTATGAATTATCCTTTATGACTCTCTGCTTTACCTACTGCTTACTTGGAATATTTCCAGTGTAATATCTCCACATGCAACTTGGGTACAGAGAGAAAAATGAGTCCGTGACAGAGTCCAATTAAAATTTGACCTATAGCACATATAGATGTCAAAGCGAAGACACGAAAATGTAAAGGCTTTCATTTTTCAGATCTAATACTGAAGTAGGGGAAGGGTGTAATCCATGAAATATGGCAAACAAACTTTCTTCCACTTGGTAATAATTCAATTGGGAAGTGAAAGCAATATAAGAAATCTTTTAAGAAGGACACAAACAGAGATAAGCTATTATTTGACCTGATACAACGAAGAGATGATAAATACAAAAACTGAATAAAAGAAGCCGAAGAGCTGATTTAAGAAAGGAAGTAGAAAGTATATAGCCTCAGCAACGTTACTCTACACAATTGCTGATGGAGTAGCTGGTGAGGCAGATATAATAGACAGTCCTGAGACAAAATTGATGTAAAGGAATGTGTTGTCTGAGTTCGTCTTAAGCCTATATAAGTCTTGAAATTTGTATTTTCGTCTGTAGAGTTTTATTTTTATGGTACTTGCCGTATTTCTTGAGTATTTTCTCAATATATCCTAGCCCCCTCCTTCATTTTTTTTTTTCTCATCTCCCGAGAAAGGGGCTATTTGTCGCTTTGGATGAATTTATCATTTTACTCGGACTAAGGCGTTATTTATGCATTAATATCCTTATAAAATGGTCAATTCATCGTATCACATGTTGCATTGTTAGTTATTGAACAGCGCAGTCACCAGTGCAACATTTTAATATGCAGTTTCTCCAATATCAAGTGAGTTATTGAGGTTGGGATGGATTTGGTTAGGGAGAAACGTGTCAAAGAAAACGAAACACATAAAAAGGGCCTAAGAAAAAAAACAAGTATGATTTAGCAGATGATAAACTACTATATTTTGTCACTAATGTCACGAATTCTTAGAATGTTTGAAAAGGCTCGATATGCAAAAGGTTATGATATTGATTCAAGAAATTTATTCTAAGATAATGGATTGCCATTAACTGTACGCTAAATAAATAAATAAATAGGCGATAGGATAGGATAGGATAGGTGGGGGAAGAACAGTGACGGCGTCGAGTGAACTCTCTTAGCCCTATTCAGGGTGTCATCACTGAGGAGAGGGGGATAAAGGATGGGAAGGATTGGGGAGATGAGATGAATAGAGAGGGGCAAACCCTCGTGCTAAGGTAAATAAATAAATAAACAAGGAATAGAATTACAACCCAAGAGAAAAATGAAAGACAAAATTAAAGTGTTTTATGTTAACTCTCCTAGAATACTGCGTTTTACAGCCGGGTATTTTAAGTTGTAGAATTTGTTAGTGAAACTGAAATTTTCATTCATTTAATATTTTCGCTGGAATTGAACTACGTAGTATTAAGGTTCTGTTAGACATTCTTTAAGCAATTTCATTAAAATATATACCATTACTGATGGATGGGTTTCCTTACTATTTAGTGTTATATGTTAAGAGCTCTTGCTTACATATATACCATCCATCTTTAGTACTGAGAATGTCATCATTGGCACTGGATGCAAATCCTAACTCGGCAACTTAAGTGAGTACAACATCAAACGTAGGAAAGAATCTATGTTGGAATAGTCTCCTCACATGGTCGAATCCATCCTGACATTTTGCTGAGCAAATTACCGATAGTCTTTCAAGTTATATGCTCTTTGATATCGTCAAATGTATTCGCGAGAAAGACCCTTCAGGACCACCTTAGTGGAGAGGTAGAATGCTTGACCCGGGAAGTGACGGACCAATGTTCAAATCTTTTGAAGGGCGACATAAAAGGGCATTCAACCTTAATTTCCCAGCTGTATTCCGTCTGTGATTACCTAATTGTGATTACCTAATTGTGTTTACGGGAAAGAGCCCAAAGCTCGTATCTTCCCGTCTCCTCATCGGTTCCATTTTATACTTGGTGATACTTATCATACCTGTCCTTAAAACTATGGATTGAGATAGCATTAACTACCTCCTCGCTTGGCCAATTCCAATTATCAACTACTCTTACACTGAAAAAGTATTTTCTTACATCCTGCAAAGAAGTTTTCTTACCAAGCTTCAAACTATGACCTCTAGTTCTAGAGCCAGCCATATCAAAATATCGATCCCTATCCACTCTATCATAACCATGAAGGAATTTAAAGACTGTCACCATATCCCCCCCCCCTCAATCTTCTAGCTTCAAGTGATAGTAAGTCTAATTCCCTCAGCCTCTCATAATAACTGAGATTGCGTATTTCTGGCACCAGTTTCGTGGCATGTCTTTGAACTTTTTCAAGCTTAGCTATGTGCTTTTTCAAGTGCGGATTCCAAAAGGGGGCTGCATATTCGAGTTTTGGCCTCACATAGGTTACATAAATATTTCTGAACATTTCCTTGTCCATGTGCCTGAAGGCTACCCTTACATTTGATAAGAATGCATATGCTGCCCTTACTATGCCATTTATATGTATTTCTGGAGACAAATCTGCCAGTATGTTTACTCCTAGATCTCTCTCATTTTCTGTCTCCTGAAGTTGTACTCCAGCCACCGAGTAGTCAAGCTTGGGCCTTCTTGCACTTGTACCCATTCTCATTACCTTACATTTTGAAGTATTGAATTTCATTAGCCACTTTTCTGACCACTCATGCAGATTATTTAGATCCTCCTGAAGTTCTCTACCATTGTTCTCGTTTTTTACTGTCTTCACAATCTTTGCATCATCTGCAAACATATTCATGAATGAATTTACAGACTCTGGTAGGTCATTTACATATACAAGGAGCAAAAGTGGCCCTAAAACTGAACCCTGTGGAACTCCACTACTAACTCTTCTCCATTTAGACACTGAGTGTCTTACTCTAACCCTCTGTTCCCTTCCTTCTAAGTAAGTTTTTATCCATTCCAAAACATTTCCACCTATTCTAGCCATTGATTGCAGCTTCCTAATAAGTCTCCCATGTGGAACAGTGTCAAACGCTTTCTGGAAGTCTAGGAATATGCAATCTGCCCAGCCCTCTCTTTCCTGTAAGATTTGGCTTACCTCATCATAAAATTCTAATAAGTCTGTTACTGTTGATCTACCTTCTCTGAAGCCATGTTGCCTCACTGACAAAAAGTTGAAGGATTCCAAGTGAAGAGAGATATGTTTCCTTAGTAGTTTCTCAATAACTTTGCAAACTATGCTGGTCAAGGAAACTGGTCTATGGTTCAGAGCCGTATCCCTCCTTCCCTTTTTGAAGATAGGTATCACATTTGCTTGTTTCCAGCATCTTGGAATCTCCCCTGACTCCAGTGACTTTTTAAATATGATACTTAGTGCCACTGATATTGAGTTTGCGCATTTTTTAAGCACATGAGGTGATATGTCATCAGGACCTGTAGCTTTATGAACATCTAAATCCATCAGCGCTTTGCATACCTCTGTGGCTGTAAGGTTGATGTTCTCTAATACCGGCCCTTGAGCTTCTATCACTGCAATCTGAGGGGGTGGGGTATTTTCTACTGTAAATACTGACTGAAACTTCTTGTTCAATTCTTTGCAGATCTCTTCATCCGTCTCAGTGATGCTTCCATCCGCTCTCTTTAGCCTTAAAACCTGTTCTTTTACCTTCAGTTTTCCTCTGATAAAGCTGTGGAAAAGCTTGGGATTTTCTTTAGCCTTCCTGGTGATGTCCCTCTCATAGTCTCTCTCTGCCTCTCTCCTTTTACTTAGGTAGTCATTTCTTGCTCTTTTGTAGGTTTGCCAGGCATTTATGTTTTTTCTCCTCCTATACCTTTTCCAGCATTTGTCTCTCCACTCCTTAGCTCTTTTACACCCATTATCGAACCATTTCTCTCTGGCATGAATTACACCTACTTTGGTGACAGGTATGCAGCAATCTACTATCTTCCCATATTTCTCACAAAAGATGTCATACATTTCTTGTACAGATGTGTTGTAAAATAAGGTTCTCCAGTCAATAACTGCAAAAAGCTCATTCATTTTGATGTAATCTCCTTTCGGATAGTTCCTCCTCATGTCCTCAGTGCCTCTACTCTCAGGAAGAATATGTTCAATGATATACTCCATCAACAACACACAGTGGTCACTCTTTCCAATTGGTGGTACATACTCAATTTTTTCAATATCCAACACATTATCTGTGAACACTAGATCAAGTAGTGATGGCTCATCCCCACCCCTGGCCCTTGTTGGTTCCATTACATGTTGGTGTAGGAAATTCCCTTGTACGGAATCTAGGAATCTTGCCCCGAATGAGTCCTCACCACTGTGTGGGTCAAGATTTATCCAATCTATCTCTTTATGATTAAAATCTCCCATAATCAAATTCCTACATTTTTTTTCCCGTGCCATGTTAACAACTGAGTTTATGACTTCAATAGTACCTATATGACTTTCCTCATAAACTTCAAGCCTATTTTGGTTCCTTGGTGGGTTGTATACAACAGTTATTATAATGCTCTCTGACCCAGTATTTATGCGAGCAACAAGAAATTCCTTGAACTCCCTTTCTATAGCCAAGTTTATTTCTTCAACTTGAATCCTTTCACTTGTGAGCAGTGCTATCCCTCCATCAGTCCTCTCAGATCTTTCAACCCTTAGTATTCTGAAGCCCTTAGGAAAAACTGTGACACTGTTTATGTCCTCACTCAACTTAGTCTCTGTAATTGCTACTATATCTGCCTTACTGTTGTGAATCCTATCTTTTAATTCTACTGCCTTACCAGCTAATCCATCAGCATTTATGTATAACAATCTTAATGAGGCCCCATCCCCTGATCTTCTGTCATTATCTTCTTTATCTCCCCTTTGTCTGGAAGAACTCTGTAATGAAAATTTTTCTTCTCTTCTTCATTTCTTTCATCATTTAACCTTCTTGCCTCTTGCAACAAGTTTTTGATCTTTCCCATCTCTTCCTGTGTTCTGTATCGTCTAATGAACACTTCTTTGAATTCTTGAAGGTCTTTTAGACTTTTTTTTCTCAACAATATTTCCCTACATGTTTCCCCTCTCTCAAAGGTTACTTTTGTTGGTCTCGGCTTTCCTTCCCTCGAATATTTACCTAGTTGGTGTATGTTTACAATATCCTCAGGACCACATACTACTCCAAGCTTTCTTATCAGGTCTACAACCCTAGCTTTATTTTCTTCAAGTCTCCCCTGCCATGTTGGCTCCTGGGATTCGCTTATGCCTGAGATTACCACTGTCTTCTCCTTCTCAAGTGCCTGTCTGATGAGTGGGTTTGCCCTTTCCATCACAACGTCTTTCATTTTTTCGATTACTGTCTCTTCGTATCTTCCCGTCTCCTGATCGGTTCCATTTTATACTTAGTGATACTTATCATACTTGTCCTTAAAACTATGGATTGAGATAGCATTAACTACCTCCTCGCTTAGCCAATTCCAATTATCAACTACTCTTACACAGAAAAAGTATTTTCTTACATCCTGCAAAGAAGTTTTCTTACGAAGCTTCAAAGTATGACCTCTATCAACCTTAATTTCCCAGCTGTATTCCGTCTGTGTCCATCCCTATGTGGGGGGATAAAAGTGGTATACATTAGAGAAATAACGAGATAGAGGTTTAACTCTTAACTCGTGTTCCAGTCTTTTTCTATTTTTTGCACCTCTACTGACAGCTATCATATCCTTCCTTTTAACAATGAATATATTTAATAAGATATATGATGTGATAATGATAAGTTAACAGCGCTAAGTCTCGATAAGAATACTTAATATAGAATATGAAAGACCTACGGTTAGGAAAGATTATCTATCTATCTATCTCTCTCTCTCTCTCTCTCTCTCTCTCTCTCTCTCTCTCTCTCTCTCTCTCTCTCTCTCTCTCTCTCTCTCTCTCTCTCTATCTATCTATCTATCTATCTATCTATCTATCTATCTATCTATCTATCTATCTATCTCTATCTATCTATCTATCTATCTATCTATCTATCTATCTATCTATCTATCTATCTATCTATCTATCTATCTATCTATCTATCTATCTATCTATCTATCTATCTATCTATCTATCTATCTATCTATCTATCTATCTATCTATCTATCTATCTATCTATCTATCTATCTATCTATCTATCTATCTATCTATCTATCTATCTATCTATCTATCTATCTATCTATCTATCTATATATATTACTAGTGATTAATCTTGACCACGATAATTGTTGATGTAAGTTCTTCGTTGGTAAATTAAAAATATTGTTTTCTTTCCAAATATCTTCTCAGCCTCAATGGAACGATTGCAATTCACGCATCGCATCAAATATTCACTAGAAGATGCGAGTCGTAATAAAAAAAAAAAATAGTATTTAAGTCTAATTATGTAAATGGTTACAAGTCTAAGCCAATGTGGGACATTTTTCGTCTTGTTATTCATATTATCTCCCCCATTGCATATTTTCAATGTTTGACAACTCATTATAACTTCTTACAGTATCCTGTATCAATAGTCAATAGAGAATGGTCCCAATCCCAGACTCTGACCACCTTCCCATCATCATCACTACGAAGTACTTTCGTTATTTCACAATAATTCTAACCAACAGCTCTGCTCTATGCCAGCAGTTGCATCCTCCTCACTCCGTGGCAAAAGTGTGAACAATTTCTCTTATTAATATCGAGGTTGTGTATGGGAAAATAGTGGAGTCTATTGTCCATTTTCCCTTTCAGACTATATAAGGTATAAAACTGCTAAGCATCCAGAAGAGAGCAATAGTAGCATAGGTCGTCTAATTGTTGTTGTTCCGGTTTTACGTCACGGACTCCCTTTTCTACCAAGGGCTAGGACGGTTGCCTTCTTGCGAAGGACTTGTTTTGGCAGATGTGATCGTTACCCTGAGTGCATGCCCTTGCTACCCTCAGACCGTGACGGGGAGCGAACCCTCGACCTGACGCCTCAAGAGTCGCGGACGCTACCGCTTGAGCCACGGCGACTACTAGTATAGGTCGTCTAATAGTTATTGCTAACCCCGCAGCCATAACGATTGCACAATTTGACAAAATAAGGTTATTTATGAGACTTACAGCACCACTGACCTAAGATCCGTTAATAGATATCAATAGGCCTACCCTGAAGCTTTGCATAAAGTGAGAGAGAGAGAGAGAGAGAGAGAGAGAGAGAGAGAGAGAGAGAGAGAGAGAGAGAGAGAGAGAGAGAGAGAGAGAGAGAGAGAGAGAGAGAGAGAGAGAGAGAGAGAGAGAGAGAGAGATTGCCTCCCTTCGCCAGAGCCACATGCAGTAAATAGGAGAGACTTTTTTTATGAGTGTCACACCGGTGGGAACAAAGAAAATTGCCCTCATCGCAACCGAACACCAGGAGAGCATGAGGAGAAAAACCAGCAGCCTTTTTTTTTTTTTAAGAGTGTGACACCGGGACAGGCAGAAACTGCCCTCATCAATAAAGGGCCGGGCACGAGAAAATACAAACACGAAGGAAAAGAAAAAGGTTAAGAGCATGGCAGAGATGAGGTAATGTCACACAAAGGAAAACGACAGACAGAAAAAAACAAAGTACAGAGGACCCAGAGATATGGAGGACTAGGCTCTGAGATGACGATAGATCTGCTTTTTGAAGGATGAAAGGTCATAAGAATTAGGAAAGACAGAAGGAAGAAGAGAGTTCCAGAGTCTGGAGGTAGATGGGAAGAAGCAGTCGCTGCACCGACCAATCCGCAAGCTACAAATCTCCACACAGTACCTGTGAGATGAGGCTGCTTGGCGAGTGTTACACGGCCTCGGCAGTGGAGGAGCGATGCAACTCGCCAACTCATCAGAGCAGCGATGGAAGTAGTAGCGATAGAAAAGCAAAAGGGAAGATACCTTACAGCGAAGAGAGAGAGAATCCAGGTTAGAAGTAAGAGAAGGATCATTAATGAGTCTGACTGCCTTAGCTTCAACTCTATCAAGAAGACAAGTAAAGGAAGAAGCACCCCAGATGTGTGAGCAGTATTCTAAGCAGGGGCGGATAAGACCTTTGTAAATTTTAAGTAACTGCAATGAGGAAAAGTAATGATGAAAACGAAACAAAACCCCCAATTTTTGGTGAAGATTTAGAAATTTGGATTATGTGATTCCTCCAAGACAAGTTAGAGGCTATATGGATTCCTAATAAATTGATAGTTAGGAGGGTAAATTTCATTAGTTTCGAAGACAATAGGGTTATCAGGAGGAGAAGAAGATAAAGAGATAGCCAGAAACTTGTGTCGTGGAAGCATTGAATTTAACTAAAGTTTGAGTGCCCCATTCAGATACTCTCTGCAAATCGGAGTTATGAGTAGAAGAAAGAGTGATACGAGATTGATTACGAGTAACAGATGAAGGCTGTGAAGAAAAGGCAGAGGAAAAGTGAAGGGTAGAATCATCAGCAAAGGCATGAAGAAGAGAGGAAGATGAGGATTGTAGAAGATCATTGATGAAGAGAAGGAACAGAGTAGGTGAAAGAACAGAGCCCTGTGGAACACCACTGGTAACAGAGAAAGGGCTAGATTTCGCACTATCAACAACTACAGATATAGAACGGTCAGTAAGAAAACTGGAAATCAGAGAACAGAAAGAAGGGGTAGAGCCATAGGAAGGGAGTTTGGCCAACAGAGCCTTGTGCCAGACTCTGTCAAAAGCCTTAGAGATATCAAGGGCGACGACAAAGGATTCCTCATAGTTCCTCAAAGAAGATGACCATACATGAGTAAGATAGGACAGGAGATCACCAGTGGATCTTGCCATGTGGAAGCCGTACTGGTGATCAGAGATAAGTGAGTTAGATTCAAGGCGTTTCAAGAAGTGAGCATTGAGCAAAGTTTCGAAAACTTTAGCAATAGAGGAGGTTAGAGCATTAGGTCGGTAGTTAGAAGGAATAGAGCGGTCACCCTTCTTAGGAACAGGTTGAACTAGAGCATGCTTCCAAGATGAAGGATAGATACTGGTTGACAGAATGAGGTGAAAAAGACGACAAAGCACGGGAGCCAGTTCAGCTGCAAACTCCTTAAGGAACCTTGCAGGGATCCCATCGGGACCAGATGCCTTGTTCGTCTTTAGCGAGCGAAGAACCTTATGAACTTTGCGTGAAGAATGGATAAGGGAGGGCATAGGGTTAGAGAGGGGAAAAGACTGAGGAACAGGAGCACTGGAATCATTGATAGAAGAGTTGGTAGAAAAATGAGAGCCAAAGAGAGTGGCTTTGTCAGTGGGAGAGCAAGCTATAGAACCATCAGAACGAATGAGAGAGGAAAAGCTTGAGTTACAGAGGTTTTTGCGGAAGTTTTTGGCTAAGGACCAGAAGCATTTGTCAATGGGAGAGGAGTTAAGGTCATCAACTTTCCTTCTTATAAAGGAAGCCTTAAACCTTCGAATCTGAGCAGTACAGCGATTCCTAGCTATAATAAAAGCATGGTGAGTTAAACCGGAAGGAGAGGCTGGGTAAGATCGGTGAGCCTGATTCCTAGCCTTTATAGCCAAGGAGCAGGCATGGTCAGACCAAGGTTTAGGGGGAGAGAAAGGTTTTGTAGAAGAGAGGATGTACGCCTCCATTCTCGCAGTCACAATCTCGACAACTTTTAGAGCTACCTGCACAGGGTTGCGGGACCGAAAGCAGTAGTCATCCCATGGGAAGTCAAAGAGAAAAACAAATTTTCATATTGGGTTCACTCGAGGTGCCAATGGCGGTGCTGAGTAGGAGGGATTGGTGGTGGGGGAGCAAAAATAGTAGAGACAGAGCTCATAGAGTGGTCAGATTTACCAAGAGGGGAAAGCACAGAATAAGAGTACTTTGAAGGGTTAGAAGTAAAAAATAGGTCAAGAGTGTTTGCAGCATGTTCGTGACGATCAGGAACGCGAGTAGGATGTTTGATAATTTGCTCCAGATCATGAGTAATAGAGAAAGCAAGGGCATTACTTCCTCCCACATCAGTGTGAGAAGAATGAAGCCACTCACTGTGGTGAACATTGAAGTCTCCAATGTAGAGAACTTCGGCATGTGGGTGAGAAGATAGCAAGGCCTCATGGTACGAGGAGAGATATTCAAAAAAAGACACAAACTCGGTGGAGTTTGGAGAACAGTAGCAGAAGCAAAGGATGATAGTGGTAGTGGAGAGATAGACTTTTAGCCAGAGAACATCAAAGTCAGGAGATTCAAGGTCCATGAGCCTCACAGTAGGAGTGTTAGTGTTGCAGTATGCACTGACCCCACCTTTGGAACGAAAACGAGTATACAGATTATAGTGAGAGATTTGGAATGGGTCAGTGGAAGCATGTATAGACAGCTAGGTTTCAGATAGGAGGAGGAGGTTAGGGAGGAAAGTGTCCAAGTGCTGTTCCACAGATGAAAGATTAGAGTTCAGCCCATGAATGTTTGAATAGTGAAGAGTGAAAGAAGCAGATCTATTGGGAGGTGCAAGGTTAAGAGCAAAACCATTACTACCACCAGGCGTGTCTGCCCTCAAGCCCATGGTGGAGTCAACACGATCCCCGGAGAGTCTTCACACCCCACTATGCCGGGTACTGGGTGCAATTAGTTGTGAACCTTCCATAAATAATAACAAATGTGAGGAAAAGGAAAGTAAAAGAGACAGATGTGCAGAATGTTGTGACTTGTCAAATGTAATGGAATAGCAAGAGATGTGTAATGAATATGCCAGAATGTTCAGTGTAGATGTAGGCATGAGGAAAGAACCATCTTGATGAAAGACTCAACCTGGAACTGTCTGGACCAGTCCTAGTTGCATCCTAATACCTTCAGGCATAGTCTTTCAATGGGCAGCTGGTGCCATGGCCAACCTACTAAGGACAAGGAAGAATTTAGGGAATGGCTGAAAGAATAGTCAAAGAAATGAAGACCAATAAGTATGACCTATAAGTCCTGAGATGACGACAGATCTGCTTTTTGAAGTAAGAAATGTCATAAGAATAAGAGAGAAGAGAAGGAGGATGAGAGTTCCAGAATTTGGAAGTAGAAGGAAAGTTGCAGTTACTGCACCAACTAATCCGCAATCTACAAATCTCCACGCAGTACCTGTGTGATGAGGCCGTTGACTTGTGTGATGATTTCTATCATCACAGCACGCTCACTTAGACTATCTCTAAACGTTTTAAATGAACGTTGGAACATTATATCCACATGGTCGAGCCTCAACAGGGACAAACTTCACCTTCCAACAACTTTTAAAAGCGAGTATTATAAAGTGGTTCACTTCCTTGCTGTGAATTATTGAAGGACTCTCAAATATATAAATAAAATGGGTCAAAGTTTAATTATTCTATGTGTACTTATTAGTCTCCATTTGAGGGTGAATATGGATGAATTGAAGCTGGAGAATTAAGGCTGGATGCCCTTGCTATCACCCAGCCGTGGTCTTGAACATGGATCCACCACTTCCCTAGTCAAGCATTTTCCTGCCAAATCTAAACAAAGTGATTGAACTATATCTAAATGCCATAATCTGATTGTATAATTTACCGAGCAATTAACTATCTACAATTGCTTACAAGTAACACTTACACATCCAGTAAACAGAGCTCAGACTGTCAGAACTTCACTGACCCACTGTCTAACGTAAACTGAACTGAGTTTTTGGGAATTACAATTCAATTGTAACGCCATCTATACGGTAAAGCTGGAATCATAATGATTGTGATTAACAAAATTAAAGGAAAAAACATATTCCTTATGTTGTTTTCTGTGCTACTTGGCAACTTAACTCAGTACTGTTGACCGGTGTATATTTGGTATTTATTTAATTATTCAATTATTTCGTGTATCAAACTAACTATCAAGTTAATATAAATGGGAAAGTTACTGATTTTAGCAATATATGGAACCACAGGATCAGGTAAACAGCTAAGAGCTCTCCCCAATTTACACAAAAAATTAGGTAATGTGATGTTATGGCTTCACCTCTGGCAACTCTTCTAAACTTTCTTATAGACAGAACAGGACAGCTTCTTCTCTTTCCCTTCTCGAAAGTGTTTTCAATTTTCTCCTTAATATTTTGGAAAGTCTCGTTATACAACAAATATAATGCGTGTGTGTGTGTGTGTTTGTAATTACCTATTTGTAATTACCTATTTGTGTTACGGGAAAGAGCCGAAAGCTTGTATCCTCCCGTCTTCTGATCGGTTCCAGTTTGTACTTAGTGACACTAATCATACCTGTCCTTAAAACTATGGATTCAGATAGCATTAACTACCTCCCCGCTTAGTGAATTCCAATTATCAGCTACTCTTACGCTGAAAAAGCATTTCCTTACATCCTGCAAAGAAGTTTTCTTACAAAGCTTCAAACTATGGCCTCTAGTTCTAGAGCCTGCCATATCAAAATATCGATCCCTATCCACTCTTTCATAACCATGAAGGAATTTAAAGACTGTCACCATATTCCCCGTCAATCTTTGAGTGATGGTGAGTCTATTTCCCTCAGCCTCTCATCATAATTGAGATTGCGTATTTCTGGCACCAGTTTCGTGGCATGTCTTTGAATTTTTTCAAGCTTAGCTATGTGCTTTTTCAAGTGCGGATTCCAAAAGGGGGCTGCATATTCGAGTTTTGGCCTCACATAGGTTACATAAATATTTCTGATCATTTCCTTGTCCATGTGCCTGAAGGCTACCCTTACATTTGATAAGAATGCTTATGCTGCCCTTACTATGCCATTTATATGTATTTCTGGAGACAAATCTGCCAGTATTTTACTCCTAGATCTCTCTCATTTTCTGTTTCTTGAAGTTGTACTCCAGCCTCCGAGTAGTCAAGCTTGGTCCTTCTTGCACTTGTACCCATTCTCATTACCTTACATTTTGAAGTATTGACTTTCATTAGCCCTTTTCTGACCACTCATGCAGACTATTTACAGATTCCTGAAGTTCTCTACCATTGTTCTCCATTCCAAGACATTTCCACCTATTTTAGCCATTGCTTGCAACTTTCTAATAAGTCTCCCATGTGGAACAGTGTCAAACACTTTCTGGACGTCTAGGAATATGCAATTTCACCAGCCATCTCTTTCCAGAAAGATTCGGCTTACCTCATCATAAAATTCTAATAAGTTTTTTACTGTTGATCTAACTTCTCTGAAGCCATGTTGCCTCACTGACAAAAAGTTGAAGGATTCCAAGTGAAGAGAGATATGTTTCCTTAGTAGTTTCTCCATAACTTTGCAAACTATGCTGGTCAAGGAAACTGGTCTATAGTTCAAAGCCGTGTGTAATTACTTATTGTAATTACCTAATTGTGTTTGCGGGAAAGAGCCCAAAGCTCGTATCTTCCCGTCTCCTCATCGGTTCCATTTTATACTTAGTGATACTTATCATACCTGTCCTTAAAACTATGGATTCAGATAGCATTAACTACCTCCTCGCTTTGCCAATTCCAATTATCAACTACACTTACACTGAAAAAGTATTTCCTTACATCCTGCAAAGAAGTTTTCTTACGAAGCTTCAAACTATGACCTCTAGTTCTTGAGCCTGCCATATCAAAATATCGATCCCTATCCACTCTATCATAACCATGAAGGAATTTAAAGACTGTCACCATATCACCCCTGAATCTTCTAGCTTCGAGTGATGGTAAGTCTAATTCCCTCAGTCTCTCTTCATAACTGAGATTGCGTATTTCTGGCACCAGTTTCGTAGCATGTCTTTGAACTTTTTCAAGATTAGCTATGCGCTTTTTTAAGTGTGGCTTCCAAAAGGGGGCTGCATATTCGAGTTTTGGCCTCACATAGGTTACATAAATATTTCTGATCATTTCCTTGTCCATTTGCCTAAAGGCTACCCTTACATTTGTGAAGAATGCATATGTTTCCCTTACTATGCCATTTATATGTATTTCTGGAGACAAATCTGCCAGTATGTTTACTCCTAGATCTCTCTCATTTTCTGTCTCTTGAAGTTGTACTCCAGCCACCGAGTAGTCAAGCTTGGGCCTTCTTAAACTTGTACCCATTCTCATTACCTAACATTTTGAAGTATTGAATTTCATTAGCCACTTTTCAGACCACTCATGCAGACTATTTACATCTTCCTGAAGTTCTCTACCATTGTTCTCGTTTTTTTACTTTCTTCACAATCTTTGCATCATCTGCAAACATATTCATGAATGAATTTACAGACTCTGGTAGGTCATTTACATATACAAGGAACAAAAGTGGCCCTAAAACTGAATCCTGTGGAACTCCACTACTAACTCTTCTCCATTCATACACTGAGTGTCTTACTCTAACCCTCTGTTCCCTTCCTTCTAAGTAAGTTTTTATCCATTCCAAAACATTTCCACCTATTCTAGCCCTTGATTGCAGCATCCTAATAAGTCTCCCATGTGGAACAGTGTCAAACGCTTTCTGGAAGTCTAGGAATATGCAATCTGCCCAGCCCTCTCTTTCCTGTTAGATTCAGCTTACCTCATCATAAACTTGTAATAAGTTTGTTACTGTTGATCTACCATCTCTGAAGCCATGTTGCCTCACTGACAAAAAGTTGAAGGATTCCAAGTGAAGAGAGATACGTTTCCTTAGTAGTTTCTCCATAACTTTGCAAACTTTGCTGGTCAAGGAAACTGGTCTATAGTTCAGAGCCGTATCCCTCCTTCCCTTTTTGAAGATAGGTATCACATTTGCTTGTTTCCAGGATCTTGAAATCTCCCCTGACTCCAGTGACTTTTTAAATATGATACTTAGTGCCACTGATATTGAGTTTGCGCATTTTTTAGGTACATGAGGGGATATGTCATTAGGACCTGTAGATTTATGAACATCTAAATCCATCAGCGCTTTGCATACCTCTGTGGATGTAAGGTTGATGTTCTCTAATACCGGCCCTTGAGCTTCTATCTCTGCAATCTGAGGGGGTGGGGTATTTTCTAATGTAAATACTGACTGAAACTCCTTGTTCAATTCTTTGCAGATCTCTTCATCCGTCTCAGTGATGCTTCCATCCGCTCTCTTTAGCCTTAAAACCTGTTCTTTTACCTTCAGTTTTCCTCTGATAAAGCTGTGGAAAAGCTTGGGATTTTCTTTAGTCTTCCTGGTGATGTCCCTCTCATAGAGTCTCTCTGCCTCTCTCCTTTTACTTAGGTAGTCATTTCTTGCTCTTTTGTAGGTTTGCCAGGCATTTATGTTTTTTCTCCTCCTATACCTTCTCCAGCATTTGTCTCTCCAATCCTTAGCTCTTTTACACCCATTATCGAACCATTTCTCTCTGGCATGAATTACACCTACTTTGGTGAAAGGTATGCAGCAATCTACTATCTTCCCATATTTCTCACAAAAGATGTCATACATTTCTTGTACAGATGTGTTGTAAAATAAGGTTCTCCAATCAATAACTGAAAAAAAGCTCATTCATTTTGATATAATCTCCTTTCGGATAGTTCCTCCTCATGTCCTCAGTGCCTCTACTCTCAGGCAGAATATCTTCAATGATATACTCCATCAACAACGCACAGTGGTCACTCTTTCCAATTGGTGGTTCATACTCAATTTTTTCAATATCCAACACATTATCTGTGAATACTAGATAAAGTAGTGATGGCTCATCCCCACCCCTGGTCCTCGTTGGTTCCAGGATATGTTGGTGTAGGAAATTCCCTTGCACGCAATCTAGGAATCTTGCCCCGAATAAGTCCTCACCACTGTGTGGGTCAAGATTTATCCAATCTATCTCTTTGATTAAAATCTCCCAAAATCAAAATCCTACATATTCTCTCATATGCCATGTTAACAACTGAGTTTATGACTTCAATAGTACCTATATGACTTTCCTCATAAACTTCTAGCCTATTCTAGTTCCTTGGTGGGTTATATACAACAGTTATTATAATGCTCTCTGACCCAGTATTTATGCGAGCAACAAGAAATTCCTTGAACTCACTTTCTATAGCCAAGTTTATTTCTTCAACTTGAATCCTCTCACTTATGAGCAGTGCTATCCCTCCACCAGTCCACTCAGATCTTTCAACCCTTAATATTCTGAAGCCCTTAGGAAAAACTGTGACACTGTTTATGTCCTCACTCAACTTAGTTTCTGTAATTGCTACTTTATCTGCCTTACTGTTGTGAATCCTATCTTTTAATTCTACTGCCTTACCAGCTAATCTATCAGCATTTGTGTATAATATTCTTAATGAGGCCCCATCCCCTGATCTTCTGTCATTATCTTCTTTATCTCCCCTTTGTCTG
>JAXCGZ010010242.1:0-17500 GCA_037179515.1 Halocaridina rubra | reverse complement strand
CATTGGCCCCTGTGTCGAGGGCTATCTCAACTTCCACACCATTTATAGTTCCTAGACATTTTGGGATCACCTGCGGATTACCCCATTCGGTGAGTTCCACATTGGCAAGTTTGTATGTAGGTTCCTCGGCGTTATTCCCAGTGGCCTTTTCTGGCCTTATTTCTACAGCATGGGCCATGTGCATGGCCGGACAGCTTTGTGGGCCCCCGCTGTGTGAGGGAGTGTGGTGGCTCTTAGAGTTTTGCTGAAAACCCTGGGAAGGTGGAGCAGAGTAACGGCCTTTGCCTCTGAACTGCTGAAGCTTAGGTCTTACCAAGTCATCCTTCTTGAGTGTGGGTGCATGGCCATAATAAGGCTTGGGAGTGTGAGGAGGATGAGCTGGACGATTGAAGTTCTGCGAGGGGCTCTTATGCTTCCCGTTCCTGTAATCTCTATTTCCGGATAAAGGACTACTGCCTGGGATTCCCGCTCAAAGCCGAGCAAGCGCAAGCTCATGTTCACGTTGTGCTTGTGCCTTCTCACGTTGTGCTTGTGCCTCATCACGTTGTGCTTGTGCCTCATCACTTGCTCTCTTCTCCAGCTTATCTCGGAGTTCAACCATCTTCTCATGAGCCCATTCGAAGAGCTTCTGCCCTGGGGAAAGACTGTATCTCTCACCCCTAGCAATCATCATGTCCAGGTAAAGCTCCTCATCGAATGTTTCAATGGTTTCCATGTTTGTTTCCTGTGACTGCCTGGTTTCCATGGTGGTTTCCTAAACAGTCAATAAGGAAGTGCCAAAACCTAACTGGAATCTCACTTGCCAAAGTTAATTCCTTAACCTGGAAATTACAGCTGATATACATTGCTAAGAAGTTTCTTTTCATTGAATGTGATAAACAAAAATCTCATCCTCTGAAGACTGGTTATGAGCCGGTAAAAATGTATCTCTTTTCTTAATAAATTCTAATTTCATTTCACCTCTTTCTATCATCGTAAATAAAGTGTTTTAATTATTTGCAGTTTATAGCATAAAACACTTTAGCTAAATGATTAATTATTTGCAATTTATATAGCAAATAGCTTTATTGACGAGTTTTTGACATAAAACACTTTATTTACGATGATAGAAAGAGGTGAAATGAAATTAGAATTTATTAGGAAAAGAGATAGATTTTTATGGGCTCATAACCAGTCTTCAGAGGATGAGATTTTTTGTTTATCACATTCAATGAAAAGAAACTTCTTAGCAATGTATATCAGGTGTAATTTCCAGGTTAAGGAATTAACTTTGGCAAGTGAGATTCCAGTTAGGTAATCTACAAAATTTCGTTTGTATGGGAATGGAATCTGAGAATAAAATTAATAAGATTTAGCCAGTAACGAAAGTAACTAATTCTCGAAAAACCAATTTGCTTGACCCACGAGCTTTACCATACACTATCCCTCACCTTGTTGTGTCAGAAAAATTCCTGTGAAGATGCCACGTAAATAAGATTTGAAATCAACTTTGACTGCTCAGGCGAAATGTTGCCTCTGGGCAGTCTCGGCGCCAAAAGAGGATGCCTCCTTGTCCCTCCTGGTGAGTTCATCTGTAGGATACATTTCTAGAGCAGTAACTGGCTCTGATATCATTCAAGGACTATTTTAGTGGTGGTCCCTGGCAGGTAATTATAATAGAGATGCAAGGGAGAGACAGTATTTTTAGGTGCAACAAGTGGAAGCAAATAAAATAAAACGAGAATAATAATGGAAAGTTAGGTTACTGGTAAACAATATCTAGAACGTTCTTGGCTCGTAGGAGACGGAATTTAAGTACTCAAACAATAAAGAAGCTACTGATATATCTAGACAGGCTAATGACATAACAGCCAGGTCAAATTTATAACAAAATCATTAGCAAGAACAATTTTTATAATAAGAAAATTGTAAACAAAACGTATCTGGTGAGTTCACAGAAGAGATAGAAAATAGGAGCAGCCTTTATATCAGGACTATACTTCTACACGTACAAGAAGAGTAAATAAGGTATATTTAAAATTAGCTATAAGCTAAAATATAAATTGCAAATAATCATAATCTGCAAAAGTCAAGAAGTGGGAATTATTTTTTTTTTGTTAGAAAACTGACAGTTAAGTTACTATATTAATTAATAAGGCATCTAACAGCCTCTGGTGACTTTGAGCAAAACACTCTGTCACAAAGGCCCTTTCTTGGGCCTTTGTGACAGAGTGTTTCGCTCAACGTCACCAGAGGCTGTTAGATGCCTTATTAATTAATATAGTAACTTAACTGTCATTTTTCTAACAAAAAAAATAATAATTCCCACTTCTTGACTTTTGCAGATTATGATTATTTGCAATTTATATTTTAGCTTATAGCTAATTTTAGATATACCTTATTTACTCTTCTTGTACGTGTAGAAGTATAGTCCCGATATAAAGGCTGCTCCTATTTTCCATCTCTTCTGTGAACTCACCAGATACGTTTTGTTTACAATTTTCTTATAATAAAAATTGCTCCTGCTTATGATTTTGTTATAAATTTGACCTTGCTGTTATGTCATTAGCCTGTCTAGATATATCAGTAGCATCTTTATTGTTTGAATTACTTAAATTCCGTCTCCTACTAGCCAAGAACGTTCTAGAGATTGTTTACCAGTAACCTAACTTTCCATTATTATTCTCATTTTATTTTATTTGCTTCCACTTGTTGCACCTAAAAATACTGTCTCTCCCTTGCATCTCTATTATAATTACCTGCCAGGGACCACCACTAAAATAGTCCTTAAATGATATCAGAGCCAGTTACTGCTCTAGAAATGTATCCTACAGATGACCTCACCAGGAGGGACAAGGAGGCATCCTCTTTTGGCGCCGAGACTGCCCAGAGGCAACATCTCGCCTGAGCAGTCAAAGTTTATTTCAAACCTTATTTACGTGGCATCTTCACAGGAATTTATCTGGCACAACAAGGTGAGGGATAGTGTATGGTAAAGTTCGTGGGTCAAGCAAATTGGTTTTTCAAGAATTAGTTACTTTCGTTACTGGCTAAATGTTACGAATTTTATTCTCAGATTCCATTCCCATACAAACGAAATTTTGTAGATTACCTAACTGGAATCTCACTTGCCAAAGTTAATTCCTTAACCTGGAAATTACACCTGATATACATTGCTAAGAAGTTACTTTTCATTGAATGTGATAAACGAAAATCTCATCCTCTGAAGACTGATTATGAGCCCGTAAAAATCTATCTCTTTTCCTAATAAATTCTAATTTCATTTCACCTCTTTCTATCATCGTAAATAAAGTGTTTTACGTCAAAAACTCGACAATAAAGCTATTTGCTAAATAAATTGCAAATAATTTATCATTTAGCTAAAGTGTTTTATGCTATAAACTGCAAATAATTAAAAGATAATTTTACCCTGTTGGCTTAATATTTCCTGTTAACCACAATTTAATGAATGCATACTGTATTTATCTTGCTAATTCTTCGTATGTTGGGGATAAAGTGTTTTGAGTTATAAGTTGCAAATACCTCGAAAGGTGGTTTTGCACCCTCTTTTTTTCATTGCAAACAGTTCTTGATAACCAAAAGTGGATGAATACTGTATTTATCTCGTAGATTGTTCCTTTATCCTAAATAGAGTGTTTTACCATAATACTTGCAAATCAGTAATAAGCATTGCAACTTTTGTGGTTGCCCACAATATAAGGAATACATACAGTACTGTATTTGTCTTGCTTATTCTTCCATTACTGTGCATAAATTGTTTTCCTTTAGAACCAGTAAAGAATTAATGGTTTGTATGCTATTATGGTAGCATAAATATTTCTGGTTAGCTGTGAATAACCAATATATTTTATCCAGTAGAATGACATTGGAAACTCATTATATGTGTGTTCATGCTTTCAGTTTCCCATTATTAACAGTGTGTCATTTCTAATTCTGAAATTGCAGTGTCCTCTATTCTACTCTGCCTGTGTGACAGAGGTAATCGTCGAGTTGAGGCGAAAGTCTTGGCATACGCCCGTGGTGCCGGGAAACGAAATCGTGCTCACCACCTCCGGGAATCGAGGCAGCATTTCATAAAATTTTATTTGAGAAATTTAATTCAATTCTTTTAATGTCATTGCATTTCCAAAATTAAAGGAAAGTTGAATTCTGAGTTTCATTTAACCAAGCCATGGCAAAATGAATGGGGTGTTCAAGTACAAATATCTGTCCTGTCTGTTTGTGAGCTCTTAACCGAGCTCAGTACTTTGAGTCCCCTTAGTGAAACAGAATCTTAACAACACTCCACCATCCAACCCCCAACAAGATTAATCTTGTTGGGGTTAGGATGGTTGAGTGTTTTACTAAGGGGACTCAAAGTACCGAGCTCGGTTAAGAGCTCACAAACAGACAAGACAGATATTTGTACTTGAACACCCCATCTCTTTTACCATTAGTCGGTAAAATGAAACTCAGAATTCAACTTTCTTTTAATTTTGGAAATGCAATGACATTAAAAGAATTGAATTTTCTAATTAAATTTTATGAAATGCTGCCTCGAATCCCGGAGGTGGTGAGCATGATTTCGCTTCCCGGCACCACGGACATATGCCAAGACTTTGGCCTCAACTTGACGATTACCTCTGTCACACAGGCAGAGTAGAATAGAGGACACTTGTTGTGCCAGAGAGTACAAACAAGTACAGTATAGCGGTCGTGCCTGCGTATGAGCGCGTATGTGGCAGTACCCACAAAGAAAATGTCGTAAGTAATACGAACAAGTACAGTATAGCGGTCGTGCCTGCGTATGAGAGCGTATATGGCAGTACCCACAAATAAAATGTCGTAAGTAAAATTCTGGAGTGTTGCCAAGAGGGCACAGATCCTATGCAAAATACACCAAAGATAAGCTAACAGCTTACTAGGCAGCCAGATTACATATGTCTACTAGTAATAAGAAAAGTTATATCAAGTGACAACTCGGACACATGAAGGGCTTAGCCTAGGCTCGATGAATGACACCAAAGTTTTTCTTCCCAATCTATGAGCAGTCAATGCTTGAATATAAAACACAATTATAAGCAAAAATACTTAATATGCTTTCTCCCAATTCCTAAATCCCAAGGAAATATAAACAATTCTTAACAAGTATCACCCTTTAACGGATATATAAAACACGAATGCTTTAAACTCAATCTTATCACGCAAATAAATGAAATTTTAAATACCACGTCTTCTCGTCATGCAAAATTTCTTATTTCTGCTACCACATAATCTCATGTAGATTTCCTGAAATTTTGTTTACCACATGGGAAACAAGAAAATATTAGTTACCATAATTAATATTGAAAATTTAAAAAAAATTCTGATCCGCAACGTCTCTAGCGCGAAAATTTTTGTGTGCAGCCTAAGATTCATTCATTTCAATATCGAGCCAATGGTAATCGGGTACAGAGTGTTTCGCTCAAAGTCACCAGAGGCTGTTAGATGCCTTATTAATTAATATAGTAACTTATCTGTCATTTTTCTAACAAAGAAATGACAATTAAGTTACTATATTTATTAATAAGGCATCTAACAGCCTCTGGTGACTTTGAGCGAAACACTCTGTCACAAGGTGGAATATATCAGAGTAATAGAATAATCAGACAATTAAATATGATGAAATTCTTTTACTGCAATAAACAAGCTCTTTAAATAACCATCTTGTACAGTAGTTGTGAATTTTATGCTACTGTAAAACTTGTAATAGATGCTTAGAGCATAATACTGGCATCACAACATGCATATCATCTTCTAGATTTTGCAGCCTATTTTTTTCTTTGGATTTTATTGTGGCCATTTTCGAGAAGGCATCCCCTCACAATTATGTTGAGAAGGCCAAAAATAAGTCTGTGATTTGTTTCTTTAAATTTGGATACTCATCTAAAAGCTCAAGCCAGAAAACAGCAATTGATGACTTTCTCTTGGGAAATTTAGCTTTGGAAATGAATTCAGAGCAGAGATCAATAAATTCATGTTGCTCGTAAGTTGTAAAGTCTAGTTCCTCTGCATTTACATGTAATAGGTTGGCCCATGGCAACAACTGCCCGTTGCGATACTACAGCTGAAGTCTTGTGGACATAAATAAGACTGTCCAGGACAGTTCGATGTTAAGTCTTCCTTCAGTTAGGGTTCTTTTTCTATGCCTACATCAACACCGAATATTTTTGAATATTCGTTACAGATCTCCTATAATCCTTTCACATCTGACAAGCTACAACACTCCCATCGCTGTTCGTTCCATCTTTATGTTTTCTTCGTGTCCAGGCTCAATGAGGGCATTTTTTTTTTCCGTACTGGTGTCAAAAGGAAAAAAATAGTCTGAAATTATAATAGTTCTAATTAATTTCTTTACTTTAGCTAGCATGGACATCTGTATTAAACAATTTGTATGAATAAATAAAGCTATATGATGTGGGCCAAAGGAATTTCTCGCACCTGCTAACTCAGTGAACTGTGAAGGACGGATGTGAGGGAGTTGCCATATGATGAAGCGGTGTGGGTAAACCAGCTGCAGCTGTTGGGCCTCATTGTTAAATACCCTTGCCTGCCTACCTTGTAGGTGACCCAATCAGGGGTGGTAAGGGGGTAAATTTGGCAACCCTTTATTCCCAAGGAGCTAAAATGAGTAGTTGAGGTATGCTTTGGCTCGTGGTGAATGCGTGTTTCTTGGCTCGGCCACCCCCTTTACAAGAGGGAATGAGGCCATGTGTATATGTAAATAAAGAGAAAAAATTTTATGAAGTATGTGAAGAAACGTTCTCTCTTATCTGTAGCTAATCACGTGTCTGTTGCAATGTGATTACCTAATTGTGATTACCTAATTGTGTTTACGGGAAAGAGTCCAAAGCTCGTATCTTCCCGTCTCCTGATCGGTTCCATTTTATACTTAGTGACACTTATCATACCTGTCATGTGAAAGAATTTGATCGCAATATCATGTCTCGTGGTCATACAAACTTCCTTTTTATGATATTCCATAAATATACCGATAAAGTCCCAATTCTATGATGAAATATTTATATAGCATAACTGTATTAGCAACAAAAAACAACATTTATAAAAACAAAAACAACACTGGTAGCGACAACGACAACAGGAACAACAATCAAAATAACAACTTCATCAACAAAAGCACCATCACAAAACAAACAAACAAACTGTGTACTATAAACAAAGGTTGTCTAAGGAAACCATAAAAGATATAAAGATATAGAGCATGTATCTTTTTAGGATTGTCAAGCAGTCACTATACTCTCGTAGACTACTTCTTCCATCAACTGGGGGTAGGGTTACAATCGATGACATATATATATATATATATATATATATATATATATATATATATATATATATATATATATATATATATATATATATATATATATATATATATATATATATAGTATGTATATTCATGCATTCTTACATATATACATGTTCACAGATAATGTGTTGGATATTTAAAATGAACCACCAATTGGAAAGTGTGACCACTGTGTGTTGTTGATGGAGTATATCATTGAAGGTATTCTTCCTGAGAGTAGAGGCACTGAGGACATGAGGAGGAACTATCCGAAAGGAGATTACATCAAAATGAATGAGCTTTTTGCAGTTATTGACTGGAGAACCTTATTTTACAACAAATCTGTACAAGAAATGTATGACATCTTTTGTGAGAAATATGGGAAGATAGTAGATTGCTGCATACCTGTCACCAAAGTAGGTGTAATTCATGCCAGAGAGAAATGGTTTGATAATGGGTGTAAAAGAGCTAAGGAGTGGAGAGACAAATGCTGGAAAAGGTATAGGAGGAGAAAAAACATAAATGCCTGGCAAACCTACAAAAGAGCAAGAAATGACTACCTAAGTAAAAGGAGAGAGGCAGAGAGAGACTATGAGAGGGACATCACCAGGAAGGCTAAGGAAAATCCCAAGCTTTTCCACAGCTTTATCAGAGGAAAACTGAAGGTAAAAGAACAGGTTTTAAGGCTAAAGAGAGCGGATGGAAGCATCACTGAGACGGATGAAGAGATCTGCAAAGAATTGAACAAGGAGTTTCAGTCAGTATTTACAGTAGAAAATACCCCACCCCCTCAGATTGCAGAGATAGAAGCTCAAGGGCCGGTATTAGAGAACATCAACCTTACAGCCACAGAGGTATGCAAAGCGCTGATGGATTTAGTTGTTCATAAAGCTACAGGTCCCGATGACATATCCCCTCATGTGCTTAAAAAATGCGCAAACACAATATCAGTGGCACTAAGTATCATATTTAAGGAGTCACTGGAGTCGGGAGAGATTCCAAGATGCTGGAAACAAGCAAATGTGATACCTATCTTCAAAAAGGGAAGGAGGGATACGGCTCTGAACTATAGACCAGTTTCCTTGACCAGCATAGTTTGCAAAGTTATGGAGAAACTACTAAGGAAACATATCTCTCTTCACTTGGAATCCTTCAACTTTTTGTCAGTGAGGCAACATGGCTTCAGAGAAGGTAGATCAACAGTAACAAACTTATTAGAATTTTATGATGAGGTAAGCCAAATCTTACAGGAAAGAGAGGGCTGGGCAGATTGCATATTCCTAGACTTCCAGAAAGCGTTTGACACTGTTCCACATGGGAGACTTATTAGGAAGCTGCACTCAATGGCTAGAATAGGTGGAAATGTTTTGGAATGGATAAAAACTTACTTAGAAGGAAGGGAACAGAGGGTTAGAGTAAGACACTCAGTGTCTGAATGGAGAAGAGTTAGTAGTGGAGTTCCACAGGGTTCAGTTTTAGGGCCACTTTTGTTCCTTGTATATGTAAATGACCTACCAGAGTCTGTAAATTCATTCATGAATATGTTTGCAGATGATGCAAAGATTGTGAAGAAAGTAAAAAACGAGAACAATGGTAGAGAACTTCAGGAGGATTTAAATAATCTGCATGAGTGGTCAGAAAAGTGGCTAATGAAATTCAATACTTCAAAATGTAAGGTAATGAGAATGGGTACAAGTGCAAGAAGGCCCAAGCTTGACTACTTGGTGGCTGGAGTACAACTTCAAGAGACAGAAAATGAGAGAGATCTAGGAGTAAACATACTGGCAGATTTGTCTCCAGAAATACATATAAATGGCATAGTAAGGGCAGCATATGCATTCTTATCAAATGTAAGGGTAGCCTTCAGGCACATGGACAAGGAAATGTTCAGAAATATTTATGTAACCTATGTGAGGCCAAAACTCGAATATGCAGCCCCCTTTTGGAATCCGCACTTGAAAAAGCACATAGCTAAGCTTGAAAAAGTTCAAAGACATGCCACGAAACTGGTGCCAGAAATACGCAATCTCAGTTATGATGAGAGGCTGAGGGAATTAGACTTACCATCACTCGAAGCTAGAAGAGTGAGGGGGGATATGGTGACAGTCTCTAAATTCCTTCATGGTTATGATAGAGTGGATAGGGATCGATATTTTGATATGGCTGGCTCTAGAACTAGAGGTCATAGTTTGAGGCTTCGTAAGAAAACTTCTTTGCAGGATGTAAGGAAATACTTTTTCAGTGTAAGAGTAGTTGATAATTGGAATTGGCTAAGCGAGGAGGTAGTTAATGCTATCTCAATGCATAGTTTTAAGGACAGGTATGATAAGTATCACTAAGTATAAAATGGAAGCGATGAGGAGACGGGAAGATACGAGCTTTGGGCTCTTTCCCGTAAACACAATTAGGTAATCACACACACACACACACACACACACACACACACACACACACACACACACACACACACACACACACACACACACACACACACACACACACACACACATACATGTATATATATATATATATATATATATATATATATATATATATATATATATATATATATATATATATATATATATATATATATATATATATATATATATTTATATATATATATATATATATATATATATATATATATATATATATATATATATATATATATATATATATATATATATATTTATATATATATATATATATATATATATATATATATATATATATATATATATTTATATATATATATATATATATATATATATATATATATATATATATATATATATATATATATATATATTTATATATATATATATATATATATATATATATATATATATATATATATATATATATATATATATATATATATATATATATATATTTATATATATATATATATATATATATATATATATATATATATATATATATATATATGGTAGGAAAACCCATTAAATGAAACAACGAAAATATATATATAAAAAGTACTTAATAATTTCGTGACCTAAACTGGTCACCTTCTCAAAGTGTTGATTGTACTTTAATTGTTCTTTGAGAAGGTGACCAGTTTAGGTCACGAAATTAATAAGTACTGTTTATATATATATATATATATATATATATATATATATATATATATATATATATATATATATATATATATATATATATATATATATATATATATATATATATATATATATATATATATATATATTCGTTGTTTCATTTAATGGATTTTTCCTACTATTTTAGACTGTATGTTAACAGTTCAGTGTTATTAATATATATATATATATATATATATATATATATATATATATATATATATATATATATATATATATATATATATATATATATATATATATATATATATATATATATATATATATATATATATATATATATATATATATATATATATATATATATATATATATACATATATATATATACATATACATATACATATACATATACTTATACTTATACATATATATATATATATATATACATATATATATATATATATATATATATATATATATATATATATATATATATATATATATACATATATACATATATACATATATATATATATATATATATATATATATATATATATATATATATATATATATATATATATATATATATATATATATATATATATATATATATATATATATATATATATATATATATATATATGATAGGAAACTACTAAAACTGGTTCATAATGCCTGAGATAACTAAAGCTAGAGTGATACTATATAATGAGTGCTTATTCCTTTGTACCTGTCTCCATCAGGGAATACAATGACACCTAAGCCATTAAAGAGTCCATTTTCAAAAGCTCCATCGTATCTGGTGCCGTCTGATAAAACGAGGTGACCCATGCCATGTTTTTGGCCCTTTTCATTCCAGTCCCCGACATACTGTGTCCCATCGTCATATTTGTAGCTGCCGTACTTTACAACTCCGGGACGAGTACCTGAAACCAGCAGTAAAACACAATTTTAGCCATGTTTTTTCTGAGTATGCATTTTTTCTTGTAAGTGTGACACCGGGACGGGCAAAGGATATTACCCTCATCGAGCCCAGGCACTATGATATCATTAAGGAGAAGGGCAAATAGCAGCTTAAGCACATGACATAAATAATAGAATGATGAACAATTAGAAAAAGACAGGCTGAAAGAAAGGTCAAAGAAATGCAGACTTAGAGATATGGCAGGATTAGGCCCTCAGGTGGCGATAAATAAGTTTTTTGAAGGAAGAAATGTCATATGAGTTAGGGAAGACAGAAGAAGGAAGAGAGTTCAAGAGTTTGAAAGTAGAAGGAATGAAGCAGTACCTGCACCAATAAGTCTGCAAACAACAGATCTTCACACAGTGCCTGTTCGACGAGGCCGCTTGGCGTGTGCTACACGGCCTTGCTTACCTAATTGTGTTTACGGGAAAGAGCCCAAAGCTCGTATCTTCCCGTCTCCTCATCGGTTCCATTTTATACTTAGTGATACTTATCATACCTGTCCTTAAAACTATGCATTGAGATAGCATTAACTACCTCCTTGCTTAACGAAATCCAATTATCAACTACGCTTACACTGAAAAAGTATTTCCTTACATCCTACAAAGAAGTTTTCTTACGAAGCTTCAAACTATGACCTCTAGTTCTAGAACCAGCCATATCAAAATATCGATCCCTATCCACTCTATCATAACCAAGAAGGAATTTAAAGACTGTCACCATGTCCCCCCTCAATCTCCTAGCTTCGTGTGATGCTAAGTCTAATTCCCTCAGCTCTCATCATAACTGAGATTGCAAATTTCTGGCACCAGTTTTGTGGCATGTCTTTGAACATTTTCAAGCTTAGCTATGTGCTTTTTCAAATGTGGATTCCAAAGGGGGCTGCATATTCGAGTTTTGGCCTCACATAGGTTACATAAATATATCTGAACATTTCCTTGTCCATATACCTGAAGACTACCCTTACATTTGATAAGAATGCAAATGTAAGGGTAGCCTTCAGGCACATGGACAAGGAAATGCTCAGAAATATTTATGTAACCTATGTGAGGCCAAAACTCGAATATGCAGCCCCCTTTTGAAATCCACACTTGAAAAAGCACATAGCTAAGCTTGAAAAAGTTCAAAGACATGCCACGAAACTGGTGCCAGAAATACGCAATCTCAGTTATGATGAGAGGCTGAGGGAATTAGACTTACCATCACTCGAAGCTAGAAGAGTGAGGGGGGATATGGTGACAGTCTTTAAATTCCTTCATGGTTATGATAGAGTGGATAGGGATCGATATTTTGATATGGCTGGCTCTAGAACTAGAGGTCATAGTTTGAAGCTTGGTAAGAAAAGTTCTTTGCAGCATGTAAGGAAATACTTTTTCAGTGTAAGAGTAGTTGATAATTGGAATTTGCTAAGCGAGGAGGTAGTTAATGCTATCTCAATGCATAGTTTTAAGGACAGGTATGATAAGTATCACTAAGTATAAAATGGAAGCGATGAGGAGACGGGAAGATACGAGCTTTGGGCTCTTTCCCGTAAACACAATTAGGTAATCACAATTAGGTAATCACACACACATAGTTTGAAGCTTCTGTGGCTGTAAGGTTGATGTTCTCTAATACCGGCCCTTGAGCTTCTATCACTGCAATCTGAGGGGGTGGGGTATTTTCTACTGTAAATACTGACTGAAACTCCTTGTTCAATTCTTTGCAGATCTCTTCATCCGTCTCAGTGATGCTTCCATCCGCTCTCTTTAGCCTTAAAACCTGTTCTTTTACCTTCAGTTTTCCTCTGATAAAGCTGTGGAAAAGCTTGGGATTTTCTTTAGCCTTCCTGGTGATGTCCCTCTCATAGTCTCTCTCTGCCTCTCTCCTTTTACTTAGGTAGTCATTTCTTGCTCTTTTGTAGGTTTGCCAGGCATTTATGTTTTTTCTCCTCCTATACCTTTTCCAGCATTTGTCTCTCCACTCCTTAGCTCTTTTACACCCATTATCGAACCATTTCTCTCTGGCATGAATTACACCTACTTTGGTGACAGGTATGCAGCAATCTACTATCTTCCCATATTTCTCACAAAAGATGTCATACATTTCTTGTACAGGTTTGTTGTAAAATAAGGTTCTCCAGTCAATAACTGCAAAAAGCTCATTCATTTTGATGTAATCTCCTTTCGGATAGTTCCTCCTCATGTCCTCAGTGCCTCTACTCTCAGGAAGAATATCTTCAATGATATACTCCATCAACAACACACAGTGGTCACTCTTTCCAATTGGTGGTTCATACTCAATTTTTTCAATATCCAACACATTATCTGTGAACACTAGATCAAGTAGTGATGGCTCATCCCCACCCCTGGCCCTTGTTGGTTCCATTACATGTTGGTGTAGGAAATTCCCTTGTACGCAATCTAGGAATCTTGCCCCGAATGAGTCCTCACCACTGTGTGGGTCAAGATTTATCCAATCTATCTCTTTATGATTAAAGTCTCCCATAATCAAAATCCTACATTTTTTTTTCCCGTGCCATGTTAACAACTGAGTTTATGACTTCAATAGTACCTATATGACTTTCCTCATAAACTTCAAGCCTATTTTGGTTCCTTGGTGGGTTGTATACAACAGTTATTATAATGCTCTCTGACCCAGTATTTATGCGAGCAACAAGAAATTCCTTGAACTCACTTTCTATAGCCAAGTTTATTTCTTCAACTTGAATCCTTTCACTTATGAGCAGTGCTATCCCTCCACCAGTCCTCTCAGATCTTTCAACCCTTAGTATTCTGAAGCCCTTAGGAAAAACTGTGACACTGTTTATGTCCTCACTCAACTTAGTCTCTGTAATTGCTACTATATCTGCCTTACTGTTGTGAATCCTATCTTTTAATTCTACTGCCTTACCAGCTAATCCATCAGCATTTATGTATAACAATCTTAATGAGGCCCCATCCCCTGATCTTCTGTCATTATCTTCTTTATCTCCCCTTTGTCTGGAAGAACTCTGTAATGAAAATTTTTCTTCTCTTCTGTGTGTGTGTGTGTGTGTGTGTGTGTGTGTGTGTGTGTGTGTGTGTGTGTGTGATTACCTAATTGTGATTACCTAATTGTGTTTACGGGAAAGAGCCCAAAGCTCGTATCTTCCCGTCTCCTCATCGCTTCCATTTTATACTTAGTGATACTTATCATACCTGTCCTTAAAACTATGCATTGAGATAGCATTAACTACCTCCTCGCTTAGCCAATTCCAATTATCAACTACTCTTACACTGAAAAAGTATTTCCTTACATCCTGCAAAGAAGTTTTCTTACGAAGCTTCAAACTATGACCTCTAGTTCTAGAGCCAGCCATATCAAAATATCGATCCCTATCCACTCTATCATAACCATGAAGGAATTTAAAAACTGTCACCATATCCCCCCCTCACTCTTCTAGCTTCGAGTGATGGTAAGTCTAATTCCCTCAGCCTCTCATCATAACTGAGATTGCGTATTTCTGGCACCAGTTTCGTGGCATGTCTTTGAACTTTTTCAAGCTTAGCTATGTGCTTTTTCAAGTGCGGATTCCAAAAGGGGGCTGCATATTCGAGTTTTGGCCTCACATAGGTTACATAAATATTTCTGAACATTTCCTTGTCCATGTGCCTGAAGGCTACCCTTACATTTGATAAGAATGCATATGTGCATATGTGTGTGTGTATATATATACATACATATATATATATATATATATATATATATATATATATATATATATATATATATATATATATATATATATATATATATATATATATATATATATATATATATATATATTAATCTATTTATTTTGTTGTGCGTATATGCTTACCTCATTATATTTACCTAAATATGCTAATGTATATTGTATATATATATATATATATATATATATATATATATATATATATATATATATATATATATATATATATATATATATAAGTGCTTACCTCATTGTATTTACCTAATAGTACCTAAGGGAAAGAGGGCTATGCTCATAACCTTCCGTCTACATATCGGTTCAGTTTTCTTACTCACTGACACTTACTGTATGTCCTTAAAGCTATGAATGAATTTAACATTTACTGTTTCTTTGCATAGCAAATTTCAGATATCAAATATTCTTGCACTAAAACGTACTTCCTTACATCCTGCAAATGAGTTTTCTTATGTAGATTCAGATTATGGTCTCTAGTTCTACAGCCACCTATATCAACATAACATTCCCTGGCCACTCAGGCAAAAGGAATTTAAAAAGCGTTATTATATCTTTCTCTTCCTTCTAGCTTCAAGTGATGGTGAGTAACTCCTTTACCCTTTCCTCATAACCAAGATTACGTATTTCTTTCACTAGCTTAATAACATCTCTTTAAACTTTCTCCGATTAATGTATATGCTTTTTTCAAGTACGAATTTCAAAGAGGTGCTTAGGCCTCTCCTAAGCCACATAAATATTTCTGAATACTGTATTTCCTTGTCCATATATGCCTTAAAGCCACCCCTATGTCTGCTGAGAGCATATGGATTCTCGAGGACAAATCCTCCATTACATATACCCCTGAACAGACTCTTGTAGTACCTTTCATGCTGTTAAGTATCCAAACTGTTGCAATTCCAAAAGCTGTGCAGAAGCCATATAACCATTTTCTTGTCGTTTAGGGAAATAGAATTTCTGCTTAACTTGACTGAAGCCATTCAATGTACGTGTCCATAATCTCTTCGCACATCCCGAGATATGGTTTATAACCATATATGTGCATTTGTTTTACAAGAAGCACGTGTATACTTTATATTGATCATTTGAGTACCTTGACGCTTACGGGTGTATTTATGTACTCATCTTCATAGCAGAGTGATTTACAGAACAGAGAAAAGTCATATAAACATCATGAAAAAAGATCACAAAGCAACTCAAATAATGAAATTTAATAACTGGCAACAATTGAACAACAGATTCATTTCGAGGTCAAAAGGGCATATAGATTGCAGGGTAGTGAAAATATTGGGTCAATGAGGTGTGGTTAAATGCAATGCTATTCCCTCTTATTGTTGCCATTGTTTACAACCTCCACAATCAACCCATCAAAACCTGTTCCACCAGACTTACTCCTCAAGTTTCTGGTAACACATTAACATGTGTTACCAGAGACTTTTGCTTCCCATTCAGATTTCGTCATTTAGATGATCACACCTTATGTGAATTTTATTTCACGATCTACAAAACTATTTTATGCTATAAACCGCCTGGGAGAAAGAACAGTATTTAAAAATATTGATTTTGCCATATTCTATTTTGGACGAAATATGTTGTCTGCGAAAAAGTGCAAGTTATTTTAAAAAGCAGATTGGACGCTAAGTTGAAAAAAAAAATGAATTAATACAAGTTTTTGGACTACAAAATTCAGATAGCAACTGTGCTTTCAATGTCTTTGAAGAACATTGATCCCAAGGGAATATCATACTCTGCAAATAAGGTACCTCCTCCTGCCTCTTTAGCAACACCCCTTCAGTAAATTAGAAATTTTCAGTTATCTTTCGGCTTCTATTATCAGATCGTGTGTATCGGTACCTCAATAAAATATTACACTTTTGTAATATACCCAATAAGATTTCCAAAAGCACTTGAACAGCCAAAACAGGACTTGGTGCAATCATTACAAAAAAAAACATATAAAACAAATATTTTTTTTTTTATGATTTGTGGATAACACAGTTATTTTTAAAAAAAAAGAGTTCTTAATAGATGGTGCCTGTACATACTTACAGTTAAAACTGCTACATCTTTAACAATGATTCCTCTTTGTTTTCATTTTACGTATAAACTTGTACCTCAAAATACCACTTATTGAAATGTGAAAAAAAAAACACAATATGAAATGTTCCCAAAACGCTCTACCGACTCTTGTTACTTTTTATATTTAGAGAATTGAATGAAAAACTTTACTCACGACTTCCCATGATGTAAGGTAAGAGGAGTGAGCATACAATGATCGAAAAGACAACTGAATGTAAAACCTAGGACGGATTGCACCGTCGGTACTATGTAGGGTTTCCCTCCGATCACCTGGTCACGTGCTTAAGTACAAAAGTGCCCGTAATTTTTGGCCA
>JAXCGZ010010241.1:35000-37500 GCA_037179515.1 Halocaridina rubra | reverse complement strand
GAAGCTACAGCCCAAGGATTTAAAGCGCACAAAGACCCGTTACCCTCGTCATGAGCGGGAATGCTGTGGGCTTCATGTTAAGGCTCGGGCTTATCTACAAGTCAAAGAACCCTAGGGCTTTCAAGAATAAAAACAAGAATCTGTTGCTAGTGTATTGGATGCATAACCCTATGGCCTGGATCATGAAAAGCCTCACATTGGACTGGTTTTACCAATGATTTATCCCTCAGGTCAAAGTTTATCTTGCAGAGAAGGGCCTTGAATTTAAAGTCCTTCTTTTGATGAATAATACTGGTGGCTACGTAACTGATCTCCATTATGACGGTGCTTAGGTAGAGTTCCTACCACCGAATACAACATCACTGATTCAGCCTATGGATCAAGGCATTATTAGTGCGTTCAAGGCCCTCTACACATGAAATGCCCTGACGAACCTGCTTGACTATATGGATGTGGAAAAAGAATTCGCACTGAAGACGCACTGGCATAACTACACAATTGCTAAATGCCTTCAAAATATTCAGAATGCAATCAGAGAGATGAAGCCGGCCACAATCAATGCCAGCTGGAAGAAATTGTGGCCAGAAGTCGTCTACGACTACGAGGGACTCGCTCCTGACGAAGTCCATAACTTGGCAGTTGCGAAAGCTGTGCAGTTGGCTGCATTTCTAGGAGGAGAAGGCTTTAAAGATATGACTCACAAAGACGTAAATGAACTGATCGACTGCCACTCGCGAGCCTTTGACTGATGAAGACTTGGAGGAAATGACTAAATCAGCGAGCAAAGAAGAGGAAGAACAACAACATGAGGAAACGCATGAAGATGTCGAAGACCCTGGCCTTACACTTGAACGTCTGGCAGCCATGTATAACATGGCCAAAGAACTCCAACAACTGTCACAGGAGCATGACGATGATATTGTTCGTTCAGTGCACACCTGCAATATTATCGAAGATGCCATGACCCTTACAAGACCATCTTCGCACAAAAGAAGAAACAGAGACAGCGACTCCCCATTACCATGTTCTTCTCTCCCAAAAATCAGCCGTAAAGCTGTCATTGGCTGTGGAGTATTTTTCTGTGGAGTATGTACACGTCATCATCACATAATTTACGGTAAGCTTACCTATCACGTTCATATAAATTTACGCTTGCACGCTGTTATTAACAAAGTAAGGGTGCTTTGTTAACAGTGCAGGGAGGATTTATACAATAAAGGTTAAAATAAATGTAAAATACCTATGTATATATGGTGCTCCTACTTCACGGATTTTCACCTATCGCGGCAAGTCCCGGAACTGAACCCCCGCGATAAACGAGGGAGCACTATATATTGATAAGAATGGAATAACTGGGTGCTAAAAGGTTAAAAAACACCCAAATATATGACTTTAGGATGATATAATGTTCTTGTTTATAACCTATGGTCCCAATATACAATTTTCTCACTGATTTCTTGATCCAGGTTATGTTCAATCAGTTGGAACCATAACTGGTCATAAGTAGGAGACCACTTATTTTATATATACTGTGTATATATATATATATATATATATATATATATATATATATATATATATATATATATTATATATATATATATACAGTGATTCTTCGCTTTATCGCATTTCTTGGCTCGTGAATTCACTGTACGGCGAATTTTTTTTGGCAATTTTTTTTGAGGGGGTATATGCAAAAATATTAAAATATTAAAAAAATAAAAATTTTCAGTATTTTCATTTTTTTATTAAAAAAAAACATATTTCATTATCTAACTGATAAAAAAAAATTTATTTCCCAGCCTACAAATAATAAAAACATAAATTTAGATATACTGTACAATATAACTCACAGTATTGCATCATGTGAAATAGTGTCCGATAGCATACAATGTATTGGGGTCACACCTATGTGAGCTAGCATATATATTTATATTTCCAGTAGTTTCATGATTTTATTGATAAAAAACTCATTTCTTGGCCTAAGAATAATAAAACAGTAAAAAATAGTAAAAAACTTAAATTCTAACAGTATTGAACCTTGTAAAATACGATACCGGTATCAGCGTTTCGGAAAACGAAAAGGGTCGAACCTACCAAAGATAGTACATATCGAAGTTTTCATTATTTTATTGATAGAACAAGTATTTCCTAGCCTAAGAGTAATAAAACAGTAAAAAATAGTAAAAAACATAAATACTAACAGTATTGCACCATGTAAAATACGATACCGCTATCAGCGTTTCGGACAAAGGCTTGCACCATCTTCCATTGTCTCGCCTCACTCGTTCAGTCTAACTCACGTGTGCGCCGTTCACGTTGTGCTTATTAATACATTTTGCTTGTGATTTTTTTACGTGCATATTTTAACCTTTGCAATGCCTCCCAAGCATCCTTCATCTTCTAAGGCTGCTGGTAGTGAGCCTAAGCGGCAAAGGAAAATGTTAACCATAACATATAAGGTGAAACTCTTAGATATGTTGAAAGAAGGTAAAAGGTT
>JAXCGZ010010241.1:0-32500 GCA_037179515.1 Halocaridina rubra | reverse complement strand
CTTTGGTCAGCCGTGTAGGCAAGGAAGATTCTGCCTTGAGGCCACACATCCACCTGACGGTTTGTATCACTTATTCACAATCTCATCTTTTGCAATCTCTTCTGCTACAATGACATATCACATAAGTATCAAAGCACATAAAAATATCGAAACCTATAGATTTCTGAAGAAAATACATATCCTACAATAATTTACAGGAGAAACTCTTGCCAGAAACCATACTATGAAAATAATAATCCCATAAAATGACAATATGCAACTGAAAGACAACCTAAATCCAAAATTCGATATAACTAATAACATACTTCAAAGTAACTATGATATCAGATCCGTATACTAGGTCTTGACATGATGTAAAGGGTGATTATAATGAAATCTACATTTCAGATTTAGTCAAACCCTTACAGTAAATAAATTCAACAATGTAGCTATCTGAAAACAGTTCAAGAAGTCAACTGAAGGGAAATACTTATTCTCTCACTAAATAGTCATATTTACAAACAGGTAATATTCACACAAAAAAATAAATAAATAAATAAACAAAACATGTGAATAACATGACGTCCTACCTTTTGTCAGTTTTACTTGCATCACCCTTTTCTGTATGAGTACAGACAAAATCTATCAAAAGTAACAATCAGTAATAATTCTACTTTTAAAATATAATTACAAGCTATTGAAATCATTATAAGATTGACAAACTATGTTTCAAGGGGAAAAAAGGATTTAGCTATAGTAAGTCAGTCAGCAACTGCAAATATATCCTTAATGAATACAATTTTTAACAGATAAGAAAAGATAATCATTAAGTTTTTATCAGTAGCTATCCTTATTTTAATGTTAGTTTTTATAATACATGATGGTACATAACCTCTTGCTAAAAGTTAGGGAGAAAGCCATGCTTTGTATACATTGCTATGTTCTTTGTATTCCAGATATAGTTTGCCAATTAACTTGCCCCTATGGCTTACCAAGTTGGAAACAGTGAAGCTGCTCGTTTTGTTCACCGAATCAGGGAAAATGCTTACCATGAGTCCATGGAAGCTATAGCTGTCTTTACTACCCAAAAGTGGATCACCAACACACTGGGCCAAAGTGATTGCTGGGTTAAGGGATATGACATCATCCACAACACCTCTGACTCCAGTGCACCAAAAAAAAACTCCCAGGAAGCCCAAAACACCAATGGAATATTTTGAGTTTGACAGTGGTCTCTTTGAATTACTGCTCTGATCATACCCTTTAAGACTGCAAGTGTGCAAAATGCTTGAGGCTCCCACAATAAATACTAGAGGCATGACAGATTCTCTACTGTTTCAGCAATTTTGATGTAATAAAGTGTTCTACAATAAAAAAGTTGTTTCAGATTACCCCTAGCAAAAGGTTGTTTATCGCCCTGTACTTCTCATAAAAAATAGGTGTGGTGTGTGTGTGTGTAAAAAAAAAAAAAATAATAATAAATAAATAAATAAATAAATATATATATATATATATATATATATATATATATATATATATATATAATATAATATATATATATATATATATATATATATATATATATATATATATATATATATATATATATATATATATATGATCACCAACAATAAATGCAGCAGGATTTGTATACAAAGAACAATGAAAATATAAATAAATCAACAAAGGATATCAACTACAGCAAGCAAATAAACATATAATGTAGAAAAAAAGAACATTACACTAACTGCAACATGAAATCTGATTATGAAGTCATCTTTGAAAGAAGATGAGGAATAACATATTCCTATCTGAAGTCATGATTCAAAGTTATAGATGCTGTGAGTAAAGAAAACATTTAAATAGCTTCTTAAAAAGGTATTCCATACCTATTTAAGAAATAAGAGCATACATTTCATTGCAGAAAATCCAGTCAAATATGGCTACTGCATATGAAAAGTTAAACATAATGAGAAACTCGACTACCATCAGGCAAATCCTTTTCACACATAATGACACCAACCTCCAACGGTACTGAGACTGACTGAGGTTTTACCTCCTTTTCTACAGGGCCTTCAAGGGCTGTATCCAGGTCCGTTGCTTCTTCTTTGATACTAGCAAAAACTGAGAAGTTGGCACGCTCCGTCGCCTCTGCCCAGTTAAGCACGGAAGTTACACCAGGAAGAAGAATCTGATTCGAGCTGTTCTGAATTGGTGAATCTGAAGAAATAATTCATAAAATAAAATATGAACTTGCTGAAAAACTCTAATTTTACAAGTAAGATATCTTCTTATGTACAAAATCACACACGCAATTAAAAACTTGACGTATGTGCCTTAGAGAACTTCTCAGTGGTTAAGTTAAAACTCAGCAAAATAGGTTTGTAATGTGTGAAATCTCACTCCATTGCTAAATCAAACAACTACAGTATGACCACAATTTACAGTACTGTACTTATTGTAGTCAGTAAGAATAACCCTTCCAAGTGGCAAGTTTGGAATTAGCGCAAGAAAAACTTTTGAATATATAAGTTTGGAGTTGGCGCAAGAAAAACTATTGAATATATTCATATGCAACAAGGGTAAAAGTGCATCAATGTATACGTAAGCATTAGTTTCAAAGTATCGGCAAAATATAATCACCAATAGCAAAGCAAATGCATAATTCTTCAAATATGCCTTCCAAAATACATTTTCATATACAGGCATAAACAAAGACATACTAAAAGCATTTACTTTGAGCTGTGACTAGAAGCAACTGGATACACTGCTTAATCCAGTAGTGAGGACCCATGTGATCCCAGTTCTGAGAGCAAATTATGTACAACAGACGATCATTGATACGAGCTTGCATGCTTTCATGGAACACCTGAAAAGAGAGAATGCCATATCAACACTTCAATTGGAAGAAATATCATACTTAACAATCAAAATGTAATTATATTAAGGATAGGAACAGTATCACACTAAACATTAAGCAACAACATACCAGGAATAAGTATGAAATTACAGGAAAAATAAAATCTGCTAGAAACTATTGTCATTCTCTGGTTGAGAATATGCTAAACCTGCATCAACTTGGACAGTATAAAACAGTCTCATCAATTAAAAAATGTAGAGATGAAAAACCCTCATATATATATATATATATATATATATATATATATATATATATATATATATATATATATATATATATATATATATATATATATATATAAAAAGCATACTTGGAAGAACTTAGCACGAATTGGTGGCTGAGTGCATCTAAGACCAGCCAGGAAAGCAGGTTCCAGCTTGGCAGTCAGTTCAGTGTTCTTAAGAGTCTCATCTCGATAGACATGGATGACTAATTCAAGAAACTGGGCCATGAGTTCTGAATCATCTGAGAATCGTTTCTCAACATACTGCATGAGTTTCACAAGTAAAATTGACTTTTCCCGGAGGGTTGGACCTTGATTGATATATATAGGGGTCTTGTTTTTCACCCATTCTTCTACCATCTGCAAAAAAAAAAAATATTCAGTATACTCACATATCGAATGGAATTATGAAGTCTCTAAAAACGCTATAATAAGTAAGAAAGAGATTAAAACCTTTCTCAATCCTTTGCATCAAGTGAAGGGGATGTCCCCAGAGATAAAGAAGTAAGAATTCCACCTTGATTTCTTATTATGTCAGAGTACTGAAGGCCTGGCAATCCCTCAATCTCTCCCATAATTTCAATCCTTGGCACACAATAACTGATGAAAATGTCGAGTACAGACAAGGTAAGATCACACCTGATAACTTCATTAATTGGATTTACTTGAGGCCTCAATGCTACACTTGGAAATATAGTGGGGGGAAAAAAAGAGAGAGAGAGAGAGAGAGAGAGAGAGAGAGAGAGAGAGAGAGAGAGAGAGAGAGAGAGAGAGAGAGAGAGAGAGAGAGAGAGAAGAGAGAGAGAGAGAGAGAGAGAGAGAGAGAGAGAGAGAGAGGAGAGAGAGAGAGAGAGAGAGAGAGAGAGAGAGAGAGAGAGAGAGAGAGAGAGAGAGAGAGAGAGAGAGAGAGAGAGAGCAAACTCATAGTTGGAGGTAAAATACATTTAGAAGAAATGAGCCAATCTATTTCTACATTAGGAAACGAGATGAAGTACGCTGATTACAAGTAAATTACTGTACACAACAGTGATATCGAACATAAACTGCAAATGGAAAAAAGATCCTGAACTGCAATGAATGCTCACCTTAGATATAGCCTTCATAACTTTGATATCAGGTGTTTTTTCTATTAGACCAACAAGAATACCACCTATAAATGCTTTCCTCATCTCTACCCCCATGACTCCTACACGATTCTTAACCAAATCTAGAGATAGGATCAGCAGTTCACTTCCAACTGAAAAGAAAAATGTGTGAAGTATTTTTTCAGGATTACGATGTACAAGTTATACAGTGTTCTCCTGAAGATTCTAAAACTGCACTAAAACTATTAAACATACCTATATTAAGAAAATAAATTGAAAAACATACTGGTGGGTAATAAAATAAGTAGCATATAAGAAGACAATGTAAACGAATGGAAAACACTTATAACATCTGCATAATGCTAAATCGCACAAGTACTGTGATGATATACTTTTCTTACACAAAAACTACAGAAATTTGATACATTTATATACAGCTTGGATATTTATAAAAAAATTTAATATTAATACAGTATTAAAAACTAACATTATTAAATTCAACGGACTCTTCCAATTAATTGAGACCCTCCACTCAATTTCAAATCACAAATTAAAAACCTCACCATCCATTCCTTAATTACTTTTCTATCTTCTGACAGATATTCCACATGATTCCCACCTAACCTTGGTGCCTTGCCAGCTTTCATTTCTTTTAATGACATTTGTACCTTCTCTCATATTTACAAGGCTGTAAAGTGACCAGGGTTGATGGTTGTGAAGAGGAATGACTGTCAAAGGTGATAAAAGCAAAGCTATTGAGTGTGTGTTTCAAGGAAGGGAGGGACTCTCCTTTCCCTGAAACACCACACAATCTCAATGATTGCAGGACTGCATGTATAGCCCCACTATATACGGGCAAGGGAGGTAGGTAGGAATATATTAGTTTCAGAAGAATCATATTGTTGAGACTGGTTTGTAAGGTGTACGGATGTGCGTTGACGAACAGAATTACAAAGAACGGAGATAGACCATAGCAGAAAAATGTGGGTTCAGGAGAGGAAGCAGCTGTGTGGATAGTGTATGTAATGGGACAAATGTGTAAAAAGTACTTAGAGAAGGATGAAGACTTTTTTTTATGTTCATAGACTTAAGAAAAAAGGTTTGAGAGGACTGCTAAATAAGTATTGTGGGGCATGTTGAGATTGAATGGCATATAAGTAAGACTGTTGAGATTGGTCAAAAGCTTTTTATGTAGTAAAGCGTGTTGGAAATGGTGAGTAATTGTTTTGAGGTGCATATAGGGTTGCAATAGTACCCTTCATTATATGTTTAAATAGTTGTTTTTGTATATAATTTGATGGTGAAGGAAGGAGATGCATTACTGCTAAAAATAGGCATAGAATACGTGGAGAGGCATAGAAGGTTAAGGGGAATAAATCATTTGCTATTTGTGGATGACACTGAGCTTACAGTTGATACAAAGGAAAAACTAAAACAGTAGGTGACTTTCCTTAAAAGCGTAGGGAATAAAAGTTATGAGAAGGAAGTGAGCAAATGTCTAGGTGGGAAGAAAACGTGATGAGAAAGAGGCATTTAGTAATGAATGCAAAGAAAAGCTTGTAAGAAGGAGTGATTTTACCTACATAATTTTATGGATGAGAGACTTAAAATGCAAGAGAGGATGATAGAAACGGATTGAATGTAAGGGAGATGAAGTGTTTGAAAGCATAATAAGAGTTTCAACAAAAGAATGAAAAATGAGATAAGGAAGAGAACAGGCTTTGTAAAAATGTACTCAATTTAGCTATCCAGTGAGTGGTGAGGTGGGTTAGGCATATGGTGGGACTATATGAGGAATGTCTATTGAACAGTGTGTGTGTGGAGAGCAGAAGTAGTGGAGTAATAGAGCGGACGACTAAGAATGAGATGAAGTGGAAAGAGCACTGGGTGCATATTGAATGTCAGCGGAGCGGGGAAGAAAGAGTGCAAGATAAGAGTGGGTGGGGAGTGATTGTGACCACATAAAAGGGTCCAAAGGAATATTCCTTTGTCTATTCAATGCAATAAACCGAGAAGGGAGGGTGCAGAGGGGGGATCACCAAGAGATCAAGCAGTAAGAATTATAGCAGATAAGCTATACCCCACATACACACTTTGTGACCTATGTAGAATGGAGGGGGGAAATTGTAGCGACCCTTTATCTTCAAGGAGCTATAATGTGGTTAAACTACTTGCAAGAAGAATTGCACACTTTGGTAAAGGTAAGAAAATTAAATAAAAGTGTTTTCAAATGTTCAAAGGCAATGAAAAATTGTTGCATTACTATTCAATACTGATACAATAAGATTATTACCAATACAGCATTTACTAACCAGAACTATTATCAGAAGTTGTGTGGCTAAGATGATCACGCACCATCTTTTGTAAGACTTTCATAAAAGGCATAATCTGGCGATCAATATAGCATGGATTATTTTGACAAGCTGCCTTCAGTATCATCAATGTACTAAACAAAAGTGCTGGCACTGCATTGGCATTCTTCTCATACGATGTTAAACCTTCAACAATAATCTTAGCAATTCGAGCATAAAGTTCTTCTAGTTCCTCAAAACGCGAAGCCACAGAGGAGCTTGTAGGTTCTGTTGGGAATGTGGACATGAGCCTTGTCAGCAGGGCATGAGTGAGGCGAACCACTCGTATATTAGTACATGTCATGCAGGCCACTAGTCCTCTGGTGAGCCCTCGCATAGCCCCTAGAATTTGTTCGTTTCTAAGAGTTCCAATTAGATAGGTTAAAACTTCTAGCCCTACACAAACATTGCTTAAATTTGGCTGTGCTGATTCCAGATTCAAAAAGAGCTTGTCCAACCAAACAAGTTTGGGATCTGCATTTGGCCACATATCTAGCTTCAAAGCTCTTTTTAATAATAAAACACAACGTCTAGACAATGCCTCACCAGGAGCAATCATGCCTGGAGATGTTGTGCTTTCATTTACCTGGCAGGCAAGCCTCAATAAGAAATACACTACAGCATCAGCCTGATTTTTATCCATTGGTTTACTGATATCAATACTTCCTCTGGAACTCCCTCCAACGGACACCCTAGCACGCTTTGCTTCAGGCCCATCAGTGGAGGACGAACGTTTAATTCCGCCTGGTTGCTGTAACTGCGATACCAAAGATTCAGAGCCAATTTCATTTTCCGTCTCTTCATTTACTCTCTGTTCTTCCCACTTTATACACACCTGGGAAGAAGAAATTTGCTATCATTGCTACTATTATAGGGTATTATTTGTCAATGAAATCAAGAAACAATAAGTTAGAGTTCACCCCTGAAAATTGGGATGTTAATGGGTTAGGTTGTGGAAAACTTGCAGTAAGAGGAAAGAAATTTATTGCATGATTGCGTGAAGAAAGTGGTCTTCTTTGGGCATGTACTCTGACTCATCCACCCCATTACAAGGGACTGGAATCTTAGAAGAAAATGGATGAAGATGAAATGATTGAATTCAATGGTGTATGTATAAATAATCAAATTAAAGGATTTTGCAAGTAAAAATTAAAGTATTTTCCCAAAACATTATTTTCCTTACAGATCCTGTGAAGAACTTTTTTTAAGTTATCTACACTGAAATTCAAGTTTTATTTAACAGAAAGAATTAACTTAATTTTATCTTTCCACTTTCTCTCTTACAATCATATATTTTCATAATTTTTTATACTGATGACTAAAAATAAGAGTTAACTAGAAAATCTTATTATTTCTGGCCTCCTATATTAACTAAGGGTAATAAAATGAAGAACTGATGTATATTATGTCCCATGATTTCTCATTTTCAAATGTGTTAGAAGTCAAACTTTTAGGTTTCTAACAATTTTTTGAACAATTTCGCAATGGTTTTGGACATTTCCCTTGGGATTCAACCCTTGTGCCACATGACACGTTGGATATGCTGCCCCCACGTGTGCTAAGATGGCTTTAGTTAAAAAAAATCAGAGCAAATTTTGGTGAAAAAAAGGTCCCCCTTCTAAGGCGTTTGAGAACTGCGGTTTGACACTGTGTGTGTGTGTGTGTGTGTGTGTGACCGCATGCTTACGTGCATGCATGTGTGTGAGTGTCTGTACCTCTCAGGCAGCATCCTGACATTATGTTTATTAACATGGTCCTATCTCTATAATAACTCCTTAGAGTGAACTATGCACTATTATGTAGCCCGCATCCATTGTATATAAACTGGCTATTATTGATGAATAGAGTAAGTCTTCATTAAGTCTTCAATAAGTCTTTACCATGTCTTCACTGAAGTCTTCAAATGTGCGTGTGTACCCCCCCCAGCAGCATCCTAACCTTATATTTATAAACATGGTCTTATCCTTATAATAACTCCCCAGAGTGGACTATGCACTATTATGCAGCCTGCATCCCTTGTATATAAATTAACCATTACTGATGCATAAAGCATCTTCATAAAGTCTTTACCATGTCTTCACTGAAGTCTTTAACATGTAACCACTTAGTTTCCTTCCCTTCTGTTGCCGACCAGCACACTAATGACCCTGGAGTGAAATATCACTGCTTCTTGTCTCTCCACACCAACTTGCCCTCCAAGATAATGCCCGACAAACCCATACAGGTCTCCCTGCCCTTCAAGCTGGTTCCTGCATCTTCTTGACATCAGTTCTAGCCGTCCTTCCTCATACCAACAAGATGGAGACAGACGCACAAGTCTCTAAGGCTGAACCCCTACTAGGAGTACAGATGGTCTCCTGCCGAACCAAACGGCCAACCAAAGCATGATCCCCACTACTCAAAATATAAAACCGCCCTTACAGATGCCAACTAGATAGAGACAGATGCACTCATCTCCAAAGCAGACTCCCTACTATATGAGTAGATGGCCTCCGGCCAAGCTCGACCCAACAAAGGTCTTAGCGGTCTCTCTCTGCTCGTCAGGCTGGCTCCCGCATTTTCCCAACGTCAGTTGGATTCGCCTATTTGGAAACCCTTGTGTCCAAGGCTAAGCCCCTACGACAAGCAAAGACGGTTTCCTGCCAGTTCCAGCTTTATTTCCTCAGCCGCAAACCACAGTAAACCGGATTCTACATCAAGAATGACATCTCCAGCGTGCAATTGCCAACATAAAAATGCCTCACTTACTCTCTATGGATGCAATCGACATGGCAAAGAGTGCAGACTTCCTCAAAAACAATCACCTCTTGTGGACATCGCCAACAACACTTGGTCAACACTGAAGTAATTTACCACCATACACAAACACTTGACCCAAGTCCAACTAAACCAACTCACCAATTGAAGTGTGAAGTCAACTTAGGCTAAAATCTACCCAGCCTCCAATTTTTTCATCCCACGACCATCATCCAAACCCAAATGGACTACCCACGAATTGCATATTTTGTATTATATATACTACACTATATTTCATGTCTTGTGTAAGCACAATCATTCAATTTTTTCCCCTAGGAGAAAGGTCCTGTACCATCGCATTTCCTATCAATCAGATATAGAAGCAATATCAAGGCTCGGCCAAGAATAGTCTTGATTCTTATCTCTTTAAACCTAAAAATACTTTCCAGGATGTGTCCTGAATATACAAGTACATTGATAAACATGATCTTGTCTTTATAACTCCCCAGGGTGCACTATGCACTACTATGCAGAACACATTACCAGTATATAATTTGACCATTTTGATCAATGAAGAAAGTCTAGATTAAGTCTTCACCAATATATAGCTCATATTTAAAAAAAAAACTCACCTCAGCTAAATCAACTGCTAATCTCCTTTGATCCAAGTTAGCAGTTGGAGTGAAGCCAAGGCGATGCATCGCTTGAGTGATGTGGTGAGTAAGATGATGGCGAACTGGGTAATACACATTGGCATGGCGCACAACCAACTGCAGAATGTGTACAAGCTGTCCAACTGAATGTCCCTCCTCCACCAATATCTTTCGAGTCCAATGGGTAAGCATTGTGTTGCCTACAATAGTAAACAGTTTTTACATAATATGTCACTCTAACTAATACAATACCTTAAGCCAATATATAGTACAAGTACTGAGATAAACCTACAGATAATTACTGGCATATCAATCCCTACAACTGTCCAATATTCATTCCAATTCATTAAGACACCTTACAAAAAATTTTCATTTCTATTATTGATAATATAGTAAATTACTTACCATCTTCCATTCTCACAGGCATAGCTGGGGTTAGTATCTCCAATGCTTGTCTGACTACTCCTCTGGCCTCCATAGCATGGGCTTTTAACAAACTATGGAAGACTTGGAGCACGATTCTCTTGTGAATTGCAAATTTAGCAATGATGTGAGACAGTAGAAGATGACCATGATATTTAGTAGCAGGGTCAACGCAATTCTTTGACAACAAGCAAGGCCAGGCAAAAGTCATGAGTCTCCTTAGCTTTATACCTTGCCTCTTGTTACATGCATCATGGATATGAACAGATGCTTGTTCAACCAGGAGGCTAGAAAACTGAAGTAAAAGAATTCGAACAGCATCACTGTAAACAAATGGTTCATCTGGATTAATTACACGCGTAATAAAAAGAGAAACAACATTGTCATGATGGTCTTGGTCAGGGGCAGGTGGGTAACCTATTAATATCTCTCCATCACCATTTTCCAAACTCACAGTTATGCAGGGAATTATTAAATGCTGCAATATGCGTGCCTTTAACTCTTGGGGAACACTGATATCTTCAAACACTTCAATAAACTGGAAGAAAGCTGATCGTTTCCACTCAACAGAATATGTCTGGGCTACAGTCTGTTCCAAGAAGTCTCTTAGAAACTGAAAATCTGAGATGAATCTTCCAATGAAAGCCCTTAACAACTGAAAGAGTAACTTGATATCATCAGTGTGATGTTTGAAGTAAGTTAATAAAATAGAAACAACCATTCTTGGCTCCTTCCAATGCATAAAGTCCGTACCCTCTGCTGCATGATGTCTCTCCTGGAACTCATCGGATATCCATATGTTCCTTAAAGCAATCACCAGTTGTCCTTGCTTTGCCAGCCAATTCTCATCATCACGAGTAAGCAATAAAATGACACGTACAGCTAGGTATTGTAGCTGAGCTCTATCAATGGACGTAACTAGTGGTTGAGGTTGTGGTTGCTGTTGCATACCAGCCAGCTGTGCAGTGGTTGGATTGGCAAAAAGAACAGAGAGTAGTTTCTCATTGCACGTCTGAAGCTGCTGTTGTATGCTTGCGCTGTCTTTATGCCGAATGAGATATTCTAGATAACGGGCATACTGTTGATCTCGGGCATAAGGATCAGAGAGAAATTGTTCAACAGTTTCTGCTGGATACCGCAATAGAAACTTCATGAGTGGCTCTCGGAAAGGACTTCCAGCTTCAATAGAAAGAGCTTTTTCTGTTTGTAAAGCCATTTTACATAACGCTTCCACATAACGAGCAGAAGCAGCAGGAATCTGATGGAAGATGCCAACTATACTAGCACAAAGTTCCAGGTCACTATTGTCATGCTTGGTAATGCCAGGGTTCTGCTTGCGAGTTAATATAGCCATTTCAATAAGAGTTTTCAAATGTTGTAATAACTGCTCACATAGTTTTTCATTAAATGTGTATGGGAATAACTGGGTTAGATATGAAAGTCTCTGAATGACAGGTAGTGTAACGCTCCTATAATGACACAATTGTCCAAGAAGTGGTCGCATTGACGAGTGAACCATTTCCATATCAATGTGGCATCCACTCTGGAATTTTTTCAAGCAGTCAAAAGCAGTCTCCTGAAGTTCAGGATGAGAGGAATTATTCAGTGCCTTATATAAAGTAGGAAAAATTTTCTCTCGTATCTGAGGAATATAATGACAAGCTGCTAGAGCTTTCAAAGCGGATTTTCTAAGAGGAACTAAATTTTGCAAACTCTTGTAACATGACAGTTTGGAAAGATGAGCATCCTCTGTTTCTACCAACACATGCAACTCCGTGTAGAAGAATCTGTGTTCATTGAGGTTAAGGTCTAGAGTGAAAAGTCTTGGTTCAAGAGTCGTGCAAAATGTATTTCCTTCCATCAAGCCAATCTGCACACTAGCAGGCTGCTGACGGAGAGGATGCTTTTTGGGTGGAATCATATCAGCGAGGACATCTTTGTGAGGATACATCACTTCTGTTACACCACGTCCACTAAGCTTAGCTAAAACATGAAGGCTTTGCATGGCTTGTTCTCTCACCGTCGTATTAGGAGATGTTACTTGACGTACGAGTTCGTGCGTCACATCATGGAGGGATTTCTTTTGAATTTGAAGCATCTCTTCAGTATTGTGCTCATCTTTTAATGGCCCACCACATACTTGCAACATCCTCTCTAAATTGTTTTTGGCCATATCGACAGCCCCACTAGACACTTCGCCTGTTAGATCCATCATAACAAATAGAAGGGCACGAAGAAACAGAAATTGGTGTTCAAGTACCCACTTGAGAGCCATTCGCTCAAACAAAAATTTGATGGCAATGCATCCACCTAATTTTGCATACCAAGCCCTTTCGTAACACAAACCACACATTTTTTCGACTAAATACTCCATGAGTGGCAACTGACAAGCTCTTTCCTTGGAACCCAATATATTTGTAGCAGCTTCCATAATTAATACAAGGGCAAGGTGACCTGGTTTACATAATTCTTTCTCCTCATGACCCATTATTACAGCCAAGGCATCAATTAATACCAAGGGATCCATCCCTTGAACCTTTGACCACCGTCCCATCATATTAAAGGGTCCTGCCTGCTGTGCAATTGCTACCATTGTATAATGCCTTACAAGAGACACCATTGTTGGCAATACACTTTGCCTTAACTCTTTGATGGCAGCAGCAACAAACATTGCAGTAACCGCCATCTGATGAACTTGCCTGGCCTGGTCATCCATGCATTTGTAATACGTACCATGAACAGAAGATATTTCTCCTTCTCTAAATGTTGGATGCATAAACAGTTTATTGACCATTTGCATATCTTCATCAAACTGCATAGAACCAATAAGAAAACATCTTATCACTTCCCAACACTGCCGACGATACCATGGCTCAGTGTTGGAGGTCTTGAGGGCAGTGAAAGCAGTCTCAACAATCTTCTCTACAGGCAAATGAATAGCCATTTTATGATCTGGAAAATGGATAGTGATGCAAGTGCTGGGATTGTCTTGTTCATTATACTCAAGTTTTTGAGGTTCAATCATCATCTTTCTATTGCCTCCACCAAATTTCCCGAGGACTCGGAAAGCTACCTGAGCAGTGCTATCGTTAGGGTTGCGAAGAGTTTTCCAAAGAGCCTGCATTAGCTCAGCTCTCACAGGTTGTATGTGCTCATAGAGGAAATCAGGTTGTAAGTTATCAACACAAAGCTCAAGGGTACGAAGGCCTTGTGATATTAAAGTCTGAGAACCATTCAATGCAGAAACTAGAGGATCCATCAATCTGGGGAGGTAAGGTAGAAGAGACGACAAACGAACAGGAACTGTTAAACATAACTCTACAAATAGATCTTTCATGTGCTGCTTGTGAAGACCACTCTGCAGGCTATTCAACCCTTGCAATAAAGATGGTAACAAAGGTAAGAACTCTTGGTAAAGAAGATCATGGCTACCACTACCTATCGACCGGAACAGTGCACGTAGTAGAAGGAAATAATTGTAGGGATCTTTGGCACTCATGGCCAAATCCATTGACCTGTTGACTATCTGGTGTAGATGAGGCTTTAACATCAGTTCATTCTCTGTAGCAAATAAAGATACAGAGCCAAAAACAAGTTTGAAAAGCTTAAGATACAAGTTGGATCTATCCACAGAGGTACCCATTTCCTCCATGTGACCAAGAAGATATTTGACAAGTATCGTTGCAAATATTGGGGAAGTGGTGGGGTTTGCCAAAAAAGAGTTTGCAACACTCTGGAGAGCCATGTTGTGGTAAATTCTTTCCACAACATAATCAATGGTTGTAGAAAATATCTCTCTAAATGTGTTGGGGTTCATCATGATAAAAACTCCAGCAAAATGTTCCAGTACTTCTTTCTCTTCCTTGGATCTCACTGTAATGGCTACTTGACTCCTCTGACCTAAGGGCTGTTGGTTTCCTGGGGCATTTAGGGTATATATATCAAGCGCCTGCATTGCCCATTTGACCAGCCTTATAAATACCAAAGTTTCTTTAGCATGGAAGGTTTTATTTTGAGTGAGAGTGGGGTCAATACCAGATTTACATTGAGAACATCCCCAAGTGATAGTTTTTACTCCACATACCAGAGTCTTCACTAATGCTCTACAATCTGAAACACTATAATTGATGGCTACATTTGGTGGAAATCCTATTCTTTGAGATTCTCTTTCTTTGTTTTCATTTTCTTTGATGCTCGATCTAATATCTTCTTTTGGTTCTTCTTTGATTGTCTCTTTTAAAGGAAGAGTGATGCCTGCAGCAGCATTAGTATTAATGCTTGATGTACCACAGGGAACAGAGGCAATGGAAGAAACAGCAGAGGTGCCTTCCTGTTGTTTGTTCTTCAAGTATGGCAGCTGCAGCTGTGCAATAGTTTTAAACTTGTTCACAAAAACATGAAGCATACGTATCAGTAGGTCACGACCAACTCCTGGTTCATTAGTATTAGCTTCGCTACAATTTTTAATGCAATCTACTAAGTTAAGAAGAAGCTTGCAGGACATTACTTGAATGCTAGTGGGCAAAGTTTCATCATGAATGTTTTTTGAGAACAAATGAACAGCTCTTGTAAGGGCTCCCATGTCAAGCTGCTGACGCACATGATGAACAAGATCTGCAAGAGTAGAATACGCAAGGGGTCGAAGAGTCTCGTGTGCAGTCCATCCACAACCAAAAAGTAGATTCTCATCAAAGAGCTTGTCAATATGAGGAACAAAGTCTGAAAAAGACATAACCATTACTAAACAATTGGCAGCATTTTTCAATTTCTTTCCAACTTAATTTCTCATGTACTTATTTAATACTATATTAACGAAAATTCTCAAAAAATGCTTATTGATTCAATACATAGATTTAATATCACTAATTATCCTGAACCTAAAGAATATTAGTAGTTTTCATGTTGCTGGACTTAGAGACACATAACACAGTTCAAATTAAGAAAAGAATAGTAATTTCTTGTTCTATCCAATAGTATAAAAGCGACTTACCATGTTTTTAACCCCTTCATAGATTAGGACAAAGATATTTCAAAATAATAAAATGTCTAAGCTTCTAACCTAACTTATGATTTCTTCCTTACTCTTCCACTTTTTCTCAGATAGATCAAGCCGAAATATAATTACAAAAACTAATACATAAGTTACACAAAAAACTTGAAATAAAACATACCTAACAAAAAAATATTCATATTTTTCTGATGACGAATCATGCAATTTCCTCTATTAAAGAAATGGATTGTGTTTATATCATTGGATATAAACACAATCCCTTCTTTCAAAATTTCCTTTCTTACCACAGAACAGGTGTAGAAAAGTGCATACAGGCAAATATTAACTCAGACTTGCGACCTTACTGCAAGTAATAAAGATATTGTCACCTCGAAAGCTGCGAGAGAGGAGAGAGAGAGAGAGAGAGAGAGAGAGAGAGAGAGAGAGAGAGAGAGAGAGAGAGAGAGAGAGAGAGAGAGGAGAGAGAGAGAGAGAGAGAGAGAGAGAGAGAGGAGAGAGAGAGAGAGAGAGAGAGAGGAGAGAGAGAGAGAGAGAGAGAGAGAGAGAGAGAGAGGAGAGAGAGAGAGAGAGAGAGAGAGAGGAGAGAGAGAGAGAGAGAGAGGAGAGAGAGAGAGAGAGAGAGAGAGAGAGAGAGAGAGAGAGAGAGAGAGAGAGAGAGAGAGAGAGAGAGAGAGAGAGAGAGAGAGAGAGAGAGAGAGAGAGAGAGAGAGAGAGAGGAGAGAGAGAGAGAGAGAGAGAGAGAGAGAGAGAGAGAGAGAGAGAGAGAGAGAGAGAGAGAGAGAGAGAGAGAGAATGAATGCTTACGGTTTCTCAGTTCCAAGGCAAGAATGTTTGGTAGCGATGAGAAGTTCCTTCCTAAGGTGAGCTACTTCATTAGGACAAAGAGTCAAAAGAGTTAGCATTCCTTGCACCAGTTCTGGGGAATGTTGTGCTACAACATCTTGATAAATCTTCAGTATGTATGCCAAAAAAGATAAAGTCTTGATTTGGGCTGCGATTAGATCCACAAACACTTCTTTGTTGAATGATTCATGATCCCTGTAAAAAATTTATGTGTAAACAAAGTCTAAGCATTTACACTGTGTTGCTAGTTTTAAGGATACTAACTTTACAAGTTATGTTAATTTCCTCTTAGATAACCCTTCTGTTACATGGATAGTTATTATAAAGTGTCTTCCTTTTATTAACTGATGTTTCTTCATCATTATATTTCCCATTATACATGTAGCATGTAGTTTAGTTAATACCTTGAACAATATAGTGTGAAAAGCTTCGCTAATATAAAACAAATAAAACTTTAGGCTACTTTGCACAAATCTGTCACCTGCATAAACATGCTATTCCAACCTGCAGCTGCAAGACTTAAAGCAGTTTTAAGACATAATATAAAACATCAGAGAAATTCTATATTAAAAAGATCATGTAATAGGTTGGCGCAAGGCATCAACCACCCATTGTGATACTACAGCTAAAGGACCATTTGGACTTAGATAGGACTATCCAAGACAGCTCGATGTCAAGTCTTCCTTCAGTTACGGTTCTTTTCCTATGCCTACATCAACATCAAATACTCTTGGATATTTGTTATACTGTATATCTATTATCCTTCACATCTGACAAGTCACAACACTCTCCATCTCTCTTTCTCTTCACATTATGGTTTCTCTATGCCCAGGCCCGATGAGGGAAGATTTTTTTTAGGGGGGTCCATCCTGGTGTAACAATCACAAAAAAAAAAAAAAAAAAGCAAATATTGAGGCCTTTATTCACTCTAAAAAAACAGCTATGTACAAAGCTAGGCATATCCTTGGCAGTGCAGGAGAGAGCGAGCCTTCCTCATATTCCCTAGGATTATAGTAGGTAATTAAAGAGAATATCCATCATGCCGAGAGAATAAGAATTCTGCCCCTAAGAATCCTGCATATCATACCAAATATTTAAAGGATAGGGGAACAGACACAGCAATTACTCGAGGTCACAGATGATGGTCTCTGCTCCGTTACGAGGCTTTATGAGTTAAATTTGGTCTGGATAGCTCTCCTGCATTCAGGACAGGAAAAAACACATGGTCTCTCTCTCTCTCATTGTTGCTCTTTTTCAAATTTGGTGCATCTGTCAGCGTCAAAAAGCTAACAAATTTGAACGTTTCATACTACTTTCCATGGATTCCCAGATGCTGAGGTCAGTGTCACACTCCTTCACTTAAAATTCTAGGGCATCTGTATATTTCCCATTGTCCGCCTCTTTTACGTTTGATTTGAGTTGGAAGTAAACATTTGTTTGGGCAGGTGTTTATCTTTCATTCAAACAAATCATGACCACTTCCAATTTAGATAGTTCTTAATGATGAAGGCTTCAATTTTCCTCATGTGTGCTTCCCTCAGCCCTCCTATATTTATTCTTCCGTTTTCTCTGATGATATTTAGGATACTTCGAAGACAGAGCTTCTCAAGTAATATGGGTGGTAAGTAATACTGCCCTTCCTTATTTTTTTCCTCCAATAAACATCAGTGGAGGGTAAAATGGACAGGGTAAGTTGAAGCCATGCTATTTTAGTCCTTTTTATACAATTGTGGCTGGTATGCTAACAGCAGTGGGATATGATATCTTGTTCATGAATATATCCATCAACATACATGAGCCATATTTCCCCTTATCAGGAGAATGGCAATATACCCTGACTCTTAGAGAAAAGAAAATACAGAGAAATAAATTCCCAGTCCCTTCGCTCTGCCCATTTAGTCAACTTTTACGACCCGCAAGGAACGTGAAGGAAGTATTCTAGCCCCCCTCCCTCAGGGGGATCATGATTATATACTTATCATAAAAAGGTAACTCACCTGTGTTGTGCATAAGGTTGGAGAACTATTGTGGTCATAATGAGAGGGATGAAATCTGCAACATCCAGGAAAACTTGTTGTTTGTAGAGCTGAAACATCAGTACAACAATGATTGGAAGCTCTGTTAGAACCTTCAGCGACATCACTGCACGGGGAATGATGTTGTACTGTGATATAGAAAATGTACATTTTATTTCTTATTTTCAAGTCTTATTGCTTTAATTACTAAAATGCATTCAGAGCAAAGAGCTTAATAAATGCAATTTTTACTTTTGAAACAGTTGAGATATAAGCAGAAATGATTGCAAAATATTATGAATTTCAATACCCTATTAAATTATGTTTGTACAGCCTACACAAATATCAGCCCATGACTTTCTACAGTAGCTGTGCTTCTCTTCACGGGCTTTCCTTCAATATATTATTTATGATGTTCGATTACCAGAAAGAGCTAAAACACTATAAAAATCACACACTTGATCAATAAGTCATGCATATATCTGTATCCAAAGCTTCACTTCCCTTGTAAGGGGAGTGGCCCAGTCAAAGCACACACCCATTTATTCGACTACTCGCTGTCTTCTAACAGCCATGATACCAATTTCTTCCATTTTATTTTCACTCATTCTACAAGTATATTTCGTAAGCAGACTGCTAGGGTGCTTCTATCATATAATAAAATTGGAAATTAAGAATCTGCATACTAAATTCTACATTTATTCCAATTAACAATGAAGGAGAGACAGATAAGCTAATAACTGATTAGACTAGACCTGACACAGGAGCACAATTTGTTCATAAATTTCTTTGTTAAATTTAGTTTTTCATAATCTTTGCTAAGATCATTCTCACATAAATTTGCAATACAGTAATCCCACGCTATATTGTGATTCACCTTTCGCGAATTCAGTGCATCGCGGATTTTTTTGGCGAGCATATGTATTTTACATCACAGATTTTCTGGGTATATGCGGGAATCCACGATATGTGGAAATATTAAAATTTCCAGTATATTCATTATTTTATTGATAAAAAAAAGTATTTCCTAGCCTAAGAAGAATAAAACAGTAAAAAATAGTAAAAAACATAAATTTAAACATGTAACTCTGCACCATATAAAATACAATACCGGTATCAGTGTTTCGGAAAACGCAAAGGGTCGTACCTACGTGAGATAGTACATATTAAAATTTCCAGTATTTTAAGTATTCTACTGATGAAAAAAAGTATTTCCTAGCCTATAATAAAACAGTAAAAAATAGTAAAAAACATAAATTTAAACATGTAACTCACAGTATTGCATCATATAAAATACGATACCGGTATCGGCGTCTTGGAAAACGCAAAGGGTTGCGCCTACGTGAGATAGTGCACGGGATGCTATTGGCTGATGGGTGGGAGACAATAAATCAGAATTGTGTTCTGTATGTTCTTTATCCTGGGGTAGGATTGGCTTTTTGATTGAAGCTCGATTCTCCCAGCATCTTCCATTGTCTCGCCTCACCCGTTCAGTTATTCACGTGTGCGCTGTTCGCGTTGTGCCTCTTAATACGCTGTGCTTGTGTTTTCTGTGAAACTTTTGTATTTCAACCGCTGCAATGCCGCCCAAGCGTCCTTCATCTTCTAAGGCTTCTGGTAGTGAGCCTTACCAGCAACGGAAGATGTGGACCATACCAAAAAAGGTAAAACTATTAGATATGCTGAAGGAAGGAAAAAGGTTCGTGGCTGTCGGCTGCCATTTCGTCATCAACGAATCTACTGTTCGCTACATCAAGAAGGACGAGGCGAATATCAGGAAGACTGCGACTCTTACTATTAAGAAAACAGCGAAGAGGGTATTAACACCCCACAATAAGATAATAGTGCGGATGGAATCTGCTTTGGCCCTGTGGATTGCTGATTGCATGAAGAACATCAGCTTAGACACCAGTATCATACAAACAAAGGCGAAGAAGCTGTATGAGACATTAGCCGCAAACGAACCCGACGACGACATTGGCAACCATGAGGAGGAGGAGAAAGAAATGGAAGACCCACAACCAGGACCCTCCAGCGATTCACCACCGAGGAAACCATCGTTCGTTGCTAGTAAGGGATGGTTCGCTTTGGCCTAAAGAGCGTTTTGGTTTATGGCGAAGCTGCCTCTGCAGATACAGCTGCAGCTGAAGATTATGTGAACAACAACTTCAAGAAAATTATCGAGGAAGGCGGTTTTGCTCCTGAACAAGTGTTCAACATGGATGAGACTAGGTTATTTTGGAAGAGAATGCCATCTCGCACTTTTCTTTTCAAAGAAAAAGCTAAAGCCCTTGGATTTAAAGCGCACAAAGACCGCGTTACCCTCGTCATGTGCGGGAATGCTGCGGGCTTTATGTTAAAGCCAGGGCTTATCTACAAGTCAAAGAACCCTAGGGCTTTGAAGACTAAAAACAAGAATCTGCTGCCAATGTATTAGATGCATAACCCTAAGACCTGGATCACGAAAAGCCTCACATCGGACTGGTTTTACCAATGCTTTATCCCTCAGGTCCGAGATTATCTTGCGGAGAAGGGCCTTGAATTTAAAGTCCCCAAGGTTGCGTCATATCTCCAGTATTGTTCACCCTATATACAGACCACTGCAGAAGCTTGTTCGGGAACTGTTCCATAATTAAGTATCCTGATGATACAGTTATTACGGAGCAAATTTTGAATGATGATTGTGAGGACTATATTACACAGGTTATTTATTTTGTCGATTGGTGTAAGATTAATTTTTTGGAACTAAATGTAAAGAAGACAAAAGAAATGTTAATTGATTTCAGAACAAAAAAACAAGTAATACCAGACCAAATTGTAATAAATCAGGAATGTGTTGAGAGAGTTAGTAATTATGAGTACCTAGGATGTTAAAAAAAAAAAATTTAACCAACGGCTTCATTTTATGTGTATGCTAAATAATGTACATATAAGTAGGAAGATAATTAGCTTGTTCTATAAATCCATTATTGAATCTGTAATAAACTTCTCAATAACCACCTGGTATGGGAAATTGACACAAAGACAAGAACAGGCTTTTAATAACTGGTAAAAAGAGCCGGAAATTAGGGGCAGTTACTGACCTACTAGACACTCTGTATCAGGAAGGAGTAATAAAACAAGTACTAAAGATCATGCAGGATCGAACCCATCCACTGCACAACTGTTACACTTTTATAAGGTCTGGAAGAAGGCTAGCATTGCCAGCACAGCGTACAAATAGATATAAGAAATACTTCATTCCAAAGAGTATTTTACTTTTTAACAATTTTAAAGTGATACACATAAGTCATTACGTCACTGTGATGGATCGGTTTTTAATGTGATGGATATGTTTGTATATCTTAATGTAGCGTTATGGGCGTATGTATAATGTGTGGGTGTATGGGTGTGCATGTTTGTATGTGTGTAATTGGGTAGGTATGTGGATATGTATGCATATATAAATGTGCATGTGTATGTACAGGTATGTAGCCTATATATTTGTGTGGGCCATGTTCTTATACCATCTTATATTATCTTTATCTTGATTGTAGTAGGGGGCTCAGTATTAGTGTACTGCAATTTGACAATAAAGTTATCTATCTAACTGATCTCCATTATCACGGTGTTCAGGTAGAGTTCCTGCCACCGAATAGGACATCACTGATTCAGCCTATGGATCAAGGCATTATTCGTGCATTCAAGGCCCTCTACACATGAAATGCCCTGGCTAACCTGGTTGACTCCAAGGATGCGGAAATAGAATTCACACTGAAGGCGTACTGGCATAACTACACGATTGCTACATGCCTACAAAATATTCAGAATGCAATCAAAGAGATGAAGCCGGCCACAATCAATGCCAGCTGGAAGAAATTGTGGCCCGAAGTCATCTACGACTACAAGGGATTCGCTCCTGACAAAGTGCATAACTCAGAAGTTGCGAAAGCTGTGAAGTTGGCTGCACTGCTAGGAGGAGAAGGTTTTAAAGATATGACTCACGAAGACGTAAATGAACTGAACCTGCCACTCGCAGCTGTTGACTGATGAAGACTTGGAGGAAATGACAAAATCAGCGAGCGAAGAAGAGGAAGAACAACAACAGCAAGTGCACGATGAAGTCGAAGAACCTGGAGACACTCGAACAGCTGGCAGCCATGTATAACATGGCCAAAGAACTCCAACAACTGTCGCAGGAGTATGATGATGATATGGTTTGTTCGGTGCACTTCTGCAATATTATCAACGATGCCATGACTCCTTACAAGACCATCTTTGCACAAAAGAAGAAACAGCGACAGCAACTCCCCATTACCTTGTTCTTCTCTCACAAAAAGCAGCCGTAATGCTGTCATTGGCTGTGCAGTATGTAAATGTCATCATCACGTCATTTACGGTAAGCTTACCTATCACGTTCATATAAATTTACGCTTGCGCGCTGTTATTAATAAAGTAAAGGGTGAGTTGTTAACAGTGCAGGGAGGGTTTATACAGTAAAGGTAAAAATAAATGTAAAATACCTGTAATAAATATGGTGCTGCTACTTCACGGATTTTCATCAATCGCGGGTGGTCCCGGAACCGAACCCCAGCGATAAACAAGGGATCACTGTTATATGTATAGTTTAGGTTAGTAAGATCTGCAGATCTAAAAATTATGATGACTGAAAGATCCAATAACAAGAAGCAAAATAAACTAAGCCATATTATAGTTTCTTAATACAGTACATGGCATTTACTATTAGCCAATATTTAAATTTATTTTATGAAAAATTATGTAAAAATACCATGGCTAATACAGAAAGAACTTGTAGTCAAAACAGACTGAAATGAACACAGCAAAGGGAACCAACATGACATACACTTTAAAATGGGGGCTATACACAGTATTCAGACATACCACTATTGAAGTACCATCCTGACGCTTTTTTTCAGTAAGAATGGGAGCTTTGGTAAACGTTTCTTGAAGAAGAGCATCTACATTCACTTCAGATAGATCGCTGATCGTAATAGGAGTTCGAGGCTCAAATATCTTGTTCAAGTGACCGGGCAAATCACGATACATGTTCTTCACAAACTGAAGGAACTGTTGAATCTGTAGAGAATGAGTGGATTAGTGTTATATCATACAGATGTATTACGAATTCTGCTATTATTCAATACAGTACCATCTCAAGAAAAAGTAAATTACTAAAATATGAAATTAAGTGTATTTTGCATATACAACACTTCTCAAAAAAAAACATATTCTGCTTGAGAGGTATGTAGTCAAAACTGTAAACAAATGACTGAATCAGTGAGACAAATATACCTTACTCAATCTCGTTTCTTCATTACACTGCTCTCCTACAAAAATAAAAAAATCTGGGAGGAAAGAGTTGCCATTCCCTCATTCCTCTATCCTTTTTAGTCGATATCTTTCACATGTATGGAATGCATGTTTGGAATTCTTCTCACCAATAATTAGGATTATCCCATTTTTGGTTACCTCCTTTGACATAGAGAGAATACTAGAGGGAATTCTCTCTCTGCATGATCCTCATTCATTCATACACTCACGCTATATATCACACTTACCTCTGGACTAAACTGTGGCCTAAACGTCTTATGTAACTCAATAATGATGCGAAGGCAAACCATAACATTTTCTTCATTGTCTGTCTCTAGAAGACGGAACATCAGCGTGAGGATGGGCCGTAAGTAAACTTTCAAATGTTCGTTACTTGGCAATCGGTGGATCATTTCAAGTATCAACTTACGGAGTTGCTATGAAGATAAAATAGGAATATGCATGAAATTCCATACATTGTCAATAGATGCAAACATACAATAAAATATTGGATAATTATCTGTGAAAATTAAAGACATTCAAAACACAAATGCTGGAAAAGCTTTCAGCTACATTAACTGTTATTCAAGGAGAATGAAAGAGTAAGTATATAAAACTTACTGCAAAGAACTTTTAAAAACGCAATATGAAATGACACTTAGAACATTCCAATTGTATATTCAAATAAAAATTCTTATCACATACTTGAAAAAGTATACAAGTATGTCAGACACACATGCACATACACACACACCTAAATATTCTGTAAGAGTGGTCTGAATAGCGGCTAATGAAATTCAGTACTTCAAAATGTAAGGTAATAAGAATGGGTACAACTGCAAGAGGGCCCAAGTTTGACTGCTCATTGGCAGGAGCAGAACTTCAAAAGACGGAAATTGAGAGATCTAGGAGTAAATATACTGAAAGATTTTTCTCTAGAAATGCATATAGGCTAAATGGCATAGTAAGGGCAGCATATGCTTTCTTAGCAAATGTAAGGGTAGCCTTAAGGTACAGGACAAGGAAATGTTCAGAAATATTTATGTAATGTATGAAGCCAAAGCTTGAATATGCAGCCCCTTTTGGAATTCACACTTGAAAAAGCACGTAGTTAAGCTGCAAACAGTTCAAAGGCATGCCACAAAACTGGTGACAGTTATATGCAATCTCAGTTATGAGGGAATTAGACTTACCATCACTCGAAGCTAGAAGAATGAGGGGGGATATAATGACGGTTTTTAAATTCCTTCATGGTTATGACAGAATGGATAGGAATCGATATTTTGATATGGCTGGAACTAGAACTAGAAGTTATAGCTTGAAGCTTTGTAAGAAAACTTCTTTGCAGGATGTAAGGGAGTACTTTTTTAGTGTAAGAGTAGTTGATAATTGGAATTGGCTAAACGAGGAGGTAGTTAATGCTAATTCAATCCATAGTTTTAATAACAAGTATGATAAGTATCACTAAGTACAAAATGGACCCGATCAGGGGACGGGAAGTTACGAGCTTGGAGCTCTTTCCCGTAAGTACAATTAGGTAATTACACACACACACACACACACGACAGTAACAGGAAAGTAGCTAATAAAATTCAATACTTTAAAATGTAAGGAGATGAGAATGGGTATAAGTGCAAGAAGGCCCAAATTTGGGTACATATTAGCACGTGCAGAACATAAGAGACAATGAATGAGAGTGATCTAGGAGTAAACATATTGGCATATTTGTCTCGGGAAATGCATATAAATGGCATAGTGAAGGCTGCATGTGCTTTCTTAGCAAAAGTGAGGGTATCCCTCAGACACACGGTTATAGAAATATTCAGAAATATTTATGCAACTTAAGTGAGGCCAAAGAATTAATATGCAGCACCCTTTTTGCACTTGAAAAAGCATATAAATAATTTGGAAAAACCTCGAAGAAATGCTAGGAAACTGGTGCCAGAAATAAGCAATCTAAGTTATGAGGAGGCTGATTGGAATTTGCTAAGCAAGGAAGTAGTTTAATACTTACATTCATAGTTTCAAGGACAAATATAATAATAATAATAAACTTTATTTCCATTTTACAATGGGTATTCGTCAGCCAGGACAAGCCCCAACCCCCCAATGTGATGTCCACCCACAGCAGTTCCTGCCAGTAAACAGCTTAAACTCTCGGTCTTGGACGGGGACCGATCTTTCGACCTCGTGAATGCGAAGCCAGCGCGTTACCACTGTACTAGTATCCTTGAATACAAAAATGGAACCAACCCGGAAACGGAGAGTTACAAGCATAGGGCTCTTTCCAGTAAATACAATTAGGTAATCTTACATGCACATAAACACGCAGAGAGCCAGACAGGCACACACAAACATAGATAAATATGAGATATTACGAGAAGAGCTAAGGAAAATCCAAAATCTTATTACTGCTCAGTCAGAGGGAAAATAAAGGTCAAAGAAGAAGTTTTAAAGTTGGCAAGGGGAGAACAAAGTGTTACAGAGACAGAAGAAAAGATCTGTGATGAATTATACAAGGAGTTCCAGGGGTTTCTACAGAAGAGATCTCTCCATCCCCTTATTTTGCAGAGATGAGAGAACATGGGCCATTATTAGAAAACATAGTTTTTTCAAATACAGAAGCATCCAAAACGTTAATGATAATAAATGCTCAAAAGGTTATTATGGCCTAAGGACATATCCCCTATAAAATATATGAGAGGTCCCTGAAATCTGGGGAAATTCCAAGATGCTGGAAACAAGACAACATGAAAACTATCATTAAAAAGGGAAGGAAAGACACAGCGTTGAACTATGAGCCTTTTTTACTGACTGGCACAGCTTGCAATAATATGGAGAAACTACTGAAACACACTTTACTCTTCACACATTCCAGCAATGTATATTCTAAATCAGAGAACAGATTATGTAGAGCATAATTTTAGGTTAAGTTTACCTGTATATTATACTCCGATATAAACAAAGGGTCTCCTTCACTGAGTATTTTGATAAATATCTTCATGGCATGTTCCAGAAATGAAGGATACTGTGGAGATGCTACAATAGCCTGTTAAAATATATTACAAATACAGCATAAATACTCTGAAAATATATTTACATATATGATACTAAATTATTAACATTTATCTACATTCTTTATCACCAGTGATTAACTTGCACACTATTTCGTAGTCACTTAGAATACAAAACACTACTTAAATTACTTATTCTACTGATATATACAACATTTCCATAACAGTAAAATTTGTTGACAATTCCAGTTATTATGAAGCAAAATATCTGAGCAGAAATCATAAAAAATAGTGAGATATCAAAAGTAAAGCTCAATTGCAGATTATGATACGAGAAACTTTTTCAAAATTAAACCATATTTAACTGACAAAAGTTAAGTCTTCACATCTGTTGCAAAGGAAGCAAGGCAGCACAGCTTTATTATATCCCACTTGTCCTCACTCTCCCTTCAGTGCCAATAAAATAAATTGGAACGAAATCCTCATCCATCCCACTCCCCTATCCCTCTCAATTGGCTTCTGTGACACAGGTAACACGAGGGTGGAATTCTCTCTCCTCCACCACTAGTGGTAAAATATCAAGCAAACTGAATATATTTTACTCTTATATACTAACCTCTAGGTCCTCACTCAGTGCCTGTGCTGCTTTAAGTTTATTTTCATCTTTGGCACTAGGATCTGCCAGCATAGTAACATAAGATCTGAAGGTATTCATTTGGGCTGCAGGGTCTTGGGACACATGGTGTCCCACTGACCCACCTGCAGGGCCCATCATTAAGGTAGACTGCTCCACTATTGATAAACAACTGATATGTGATTTAGAGAAGACATAATTACGAATCTGAAAGTAATATTACAAAAAAATTAAAGAACTACTCCATTTTGCTCAATAATATAACCACTAGTATGCCAAAATACCCCACAATAATCACCTGTAACTGGAATATATTATTTTTGGTGGCCTCAAAAAACCATTTTCAGAAATTTATGCCCTGTAATTTATATTGGAGACCAGAGTCGCACCAGATCCCCCAAAACCAGCCGAAATGAGGTTCCCTTGTAAACAAAACCCAACCTTTCCTAGTTGGATGTCTAAAAAGGTATAAATAAAATTATAAATACAGTATAAGCAAAGCAAAAAAAAAAAAAAAAGGCAAAATAATGAGTATATATATACATATATACAGAAATCCCTCGCTTATCGCGGGGGTTCAGTTCCGGGACCGGCCGCGGTAGGTGAATTTCCGCGAAGTAGGAACACCTTAAAAACAGAAAAAAAATCCCTTTTTTTTTTTTTTACACTTCTTCCACGAGTACAAAGAGGATTACGATAAGAAAAGATCATCATCATCATTATATATATATATAAATATATATATATATATATATATATATATATATATATATATATATATATATATATATATATATATATATATATATATATATATATATATATATATATATATATATATATATATATATATATATATATATATATATATATATATATATATATATTATTATTTTTTTTTTTTAATGATTGTGACACCAGGACAGGCCAAAAGATAAAATAAAACAACCCTCAGCAGGCCTGGGCACGAAGAATACATAAAGTAAAGAGAAACAAAGATGGAGAGTGTAATGACTTGTCAGATGTGAAGGAATAATAAAAGATGTGTAATGAATATCTAAGAATATTAAGTGTAGCTGTAGGCATAGAAAAAGAACCGTAACTGAAGGAAAACTTAACATCGAACTGTCCAGGACAGACCTATTTAAGTTAAAAAAACCTTCAGTTGTAGTATTGCAACGGGCAGCTGGTGCCATGAGCCAACCTACTACTGGAAATAATACTATACGACAATGACTTAACACTCTGATCACCACCACCACACACCTGGTGTTCACCGTATATAGAGTAAGTTATTATTTTTTTATTTTCTATTTTTCTATTTATCTGTATATCTTTAATACTGTACTTTTTAATTTTTTTGCTTACATACGTATTTTAGCATATTATGTACTTGTAAAATGTGTATTACTTAGCTTTTTTTTGTTTGTTAGTGTGCTTATACACTTGTGGAACGTATCTATGTATATTAACATTATTCCTTATGGAAATAGACCATTAAAATTACACGTAATTTATATTACGCGAGCCTTTGAGAACCTATCCTTGCGTTATTTCAAGAGTTGATTGTATATATATATAAATATATATATATATATATATATATTTTTTTTTTTTTATGATTGTGACACCAGGAAGGGCCAAAAAAAAAAATAAATAAATAAAACAGCCCTCATCGGGCCTGGGCACGAAAAATACATAAAGTAAAGAGAAACAGAGATGGAGAGTGTAATGACTTGTCAGATGTGAAGGGATAATAAAAGATGTGTGATGAATATCCAAGAATATATATATATATATATATATATATATATATATATATATATATATATATATATATATATATATATATATATATATATATATATATATATATATATATATATATATATATATATATATATATATATATATATATATATATAAATATATATATGGATAGATATATAGATATATATACAAAACTACAAATAACAAGAAAGATTTTTAACTACAAATAACAAGGAAGATTTTTCTCAGTCAGAGATATATATCTGTAGAGGGGGCTGGTAATGAATAAAACTTGGGAGAGATACTGAAACACGTGAATTATATTGAAAACAATATTGGGAAAAATTTAAGGAGTCCGTAAACAACAAAAAACTAATCCTCTACTCTCTTTATAAAAAATATTTTAAAAATTTGAAAATGCTTTGTATTTACGTAAATCGTATCTGCAATTCGCAATATAATTGCAAAAGTAAAAAAAATCAAATTACTATTTAAAAGTAAAGAATATACAGTATTTTTTTACTAAATTTGCAAAAGTATTTTACACGATGCATAAATAATAATAATACTAATAATAATAATAATAATAATAATAATAATAATGTCAGATTCTCCAAAACAATACTTACAAAAGTCCACAAAATATATATATATATATATATATATATATATATATATATATATATATATATATATATATATATATATATATATATATATATATATATATATATATATATATATATATATATATATATATATATATATATATATATATATATAATATATATATATATATATATATATATATATATATATATATATATATATATATATATATATATATATATATATATATATATATATATATATATATATATATATATATATATATATATATATATATATATATATATATATATATATATATATATATATATATATATATAATATATATATATATATATATATATATATATATATATATATATATATATATATATATATATATATATATATATATATATATATATATATATATATATATATATATATAATATAAATATATATATATATATATATATATATATATATATATATATATATATATATATATATATATATATATATATATATATATATATATATATATATATATATATATATATATATATATATATATATATATATATATATATATATATATATATATATATATATATATATAATATATATATATATATATATATATATAATATATATATATATATATATATATATATATATATATATATATATATATATATATATATATATATATATATATATATATATATATATATATATATATATATATATATATATATATATATATATATATATATATATATATATATATATATATATATATATATATATATATATATATATATATATATTTTGGCGTTTATTATCCTACTAGGAATCCTGTTCCATGCATCAGCTACTCTATGGTATTACCAAGCTAATTTTCACCAATTTCCCTTCTGAGCCTAAATTTATCAAGCTTAAATCCATTACCCATTACAAGTTCTGGTTTGATCATGAGTTTTTAAAACTTTATAAATTATCACTCTTGTAATGGTCTGTCAGATGTGAAACTTTATTTCCATTTCAATACAATGGGTATTCGTCAGCCAGGGCAAGCCCCAACCCCCCACTGTGGTGTCCAACCACAGCAGTTCCTGCCAGTAAACAGCTTAAACTCTCGGTCTTGGACGGGAACCGATCTTTCGACCTCGTGAATGCGAAGCCAGCGCGTTACCACTGTACTAGCCAGCAAGATGTGTAATGAATATCTAAGAATATTAAGTGTAGCTGTAGGCATAGAAAAAGAACCGTAACTGAAGGAAAACTTAACATCGAACTGTCCAGGACAGACCTATTTAAGTTAAAAAAACCTTCAGTTGTAGTATTGCAACGGGCAGCTGGTGCCATGAGCCAACCTACTACTGGAAATAATACTATACGACAATGACTTAACACTCTGATCACCACCACCACACACCTGGTGTTCACCGTATATAGAGTAAGTTATTATTTTTTTATTTTCTATTTTTCTATTTATCTGTATATCTTTAATACTGTACTTTTTAATTTTTTTGCTTACATACGTATTTTAGCATATTATGTACTTGTAAAATGTGTATTACTTAGCTTTTTTTTTGTTTGTTAGTGTGCTTATACACTTGTGGAACGTATCTATGTATATTAACATTATTCCTTATGGAAATAGACCATTAAAATTACACGTAATTTATATTACGCGAGCCTTTGAGAACCTATCCTTGCGTTATTTCAAGAGTTGATTGTATATATATATATATATATATATATATATATATATATATATATATATATATATATATATATATATATATATATATATATATATATATATATAAATAAATAAATAAAACAGCCCTCATCGGGCCTGGGCACGAAAAATACATAAAGTAACGAGAAACAGAGATGGAGAGTGTAATGACCTGTCAGATGTGAAGGAATTATAAAAGATGTGTAATGAATATCCAATTCTCTGCTGGGTTTTAATATACCTCTGCATTACTTTAATGATGTCTATTCCAAAAATTCTCCTTAGATTTATTATTATTATTATTATTATTATTAGTAGTAGTAGTAGTAGTAGTAGTAGTAGTAGTAGTAGTAGTAGTAGTAGTAGTAGTACCATTATTATTAATATTATTATTATTATTATTATTATTAAGGGCCCATCATTGTTTGTACGTCTGTTGGTTTATTTACTTTAATAACTGTGTACAGTGCCCCTCCCGAGTTGGCTGGGAAAAAGGGAGTTTGGGGGGTTGGGTAGACTAGAGAGAGAGAGAGAGAGAGAGAGAGAGAGAGAGAGAGAGAGAGAGAGAGAGAGAGAGAGAGAGAGAGAGAGAGAGAGAGAGAGAGAGAGAGAGAGAGAGAGAGAGAGAGAGAGAGAGAGAGAGAGAGAGAGAGAGAGAGAGAGAGAGAGAGAGAGAGAGAGAGAGAGAGAGAGAGAGAGAGAGAATGTGGAGGGAATTGTTGGGGTAATGGTGTTGAGAGAGAGAGAGAGAGAGAGAGAGAGAGAGAGAGAGAGAGAGAGAGAGAGAGAGAGAGAGAGAGAGAGAGAGAGAGAGAGAGAGAGAGAGAGAGAGAGAGAGAGAATGGGGAGGGAATTGTTGGGGGTAATGGTGTTGGGGGTAGACGATCGGCGGCGTCACAGTGTATGTGATTACCTAATTGTGTTTACGGGAAAGAGCCCAAAGCTCGTATCTTCCCGTCTCCTGATCGGTTCCATTTTTAGACTTAGTGATACTTATCATACCTGTCCTTAAAACTATGGATTGAGATAGCATTAACTACCTCCTCGCTTAGCGAATTCCAATTATCAACTACTCTTACACTGAAAAAGTATTTCCTTACATCCTGCAAACAAGTTTTCTTACGAAGCTTCAAACTATGACCTCTAGTTCTAGAGCCAGCCATATCGAAATATCGAT